>LPNX011202384.1:577898-652074 GCA_001517045.1 Pseudotsuga menziesii | reverse complement strand
CATGTTTTTTACTCAATGCAAGATATTTTGCATAAGTATCTCAAAAAATCCAAGTAAGTTGAGGGATGCATGATTTTTCAGGTTTCTATTGCATCTAACGCGCCAAAAAGGTCCATCATCTTCTTGCACTCACCCATGAGCTAAGTGAATAATTTAGCATGCCCGCATCTCTACAATTTTCTTTGTTCGATAAGCTTCCAGTGGAACTTTGTAAAGTTTCAGGACGTTCTCCCAAAAAGCAACGCTGCTGAAGTCTTTCACCACTTTGGTGGAGATTTCGAAACTAGCTAATTTTCGTTGCTGTCTCCACACCTCTCCATCAACACTGAAAATACCATCCCCAAGAAGATCTTCCATAATGTCATGATGGGGATTTCCCTATGAAACATTCAAAATGAATGAATCATGAGGATATGACAACAACAAAGATAAATATATGAGTGTCAAAATACCTGAAGTAATCTGTAAGTTTTGTAGAGTTTATGATGATGAAGAAGACAGTCATGAAGGCGGTTGAAATTTAGAACCATCCCAACCATTTTTGCAACCACAACTGAGCACAAAGTGCCACCACTCTGATTCAAGAAGATCACAAACAAAGATAGAGACAAAGCCAATACTGTCAAAGTTGTTGTTGCATATTCCATGCTCCATGCCATTCTTTCCCCTCGCAAGCCAATGATGAATGCTTGATAGTAAATTAAATGAATTGGGTAATGATGGGGTTGCAATTCTAATGGAAATGACTGCAGAACAAGGAAATAGAGGGGAAACTTGCTAAAGACCATAGTTATGGAACATTGCATAGAAGAGGTGAGTTACACTGAAACCCCACTCTCCATTGTTTAGACCTTTGCTCCAATTTACCTTTGCAATACCTCCTTGAGGTATCCTAGTCCTCAACACATAAATATAGTGTCTTTCGAACATGATTTCCATGCATTGAGACATATGGGTACATCTACAATCCAACTAGGTACAAATGGAAAAATGAAAACACAATATTGTCATGCCAGCAAGTGTTGTGCAACGCAACATCAAGTAGAGCAAGTGTTGTGTCACTACGAGTAGGTTTTTAGGGGCGACAGGTGTGAGGATAAACTGCAATGACCATGGATTGAAGATCAATTGTAGGGACATGTTAGTGGATTTGTTAGAGCATGCATCAAATAAACCCGGGTCTAGGTGTCATAGTTGTCAAAGATCGAATAGAACGCTGCGAAATAAAAAGGTGATTCCGCAATAAGAGAGATGGTCTGGAAAACATTAAGAAAATAGATAGAAAACTTATCATAAAAGTTTTGAAAGACATAAAAGTTTTGAAAGACATGGACACATACCAAAACCAGAGTGAAGACGTATTTCCCTATATAGGAAGTAATAAAAGTAAAGATGAATATTACAAATTATTCCTAAAACTAAGGAGGATTTTTTGTTGTTCCATATACTACTCAATAGAGTACACTCATGTGGATAAGTGGCATTCATAATTCCAACCCAGCATTGACGATTCGAAATAAGTTGTGATCCCAATCGAGCATCGACGATTGGGCCCAAACGAGACGTAATAATTTGTGCACGTACTCAATTAATTAATGTATAAACATTGATATTTTTGTTTTGATAGTGGTTTGCGTAGTTATCTTAAATTTTCATCTCATAGAAAACAAACTCATTTCCTACTTTGAAAAGCTTCGCTAAGATCTTTACTTAAACTTCTACGTGAATTTTTTGAAGTTCTAAATCTGAAGATTTTAACTTTGGGCTTTTAAAAGTACTTTATAATTTCAACACCAAGTTTGATTATTGGAATTTCTTATCTACTTTAAAGGGGTTCAAATAAAAATATACAAATTTAAAACTAAAGTCTATTATTATCAAAATAATGTCAAAATTGAACTCTACATTACTACTAGCAACAACCATATTAATAATATTAATATGTTCGGAATACGAGTATAGTTATACATTTGAATTATTAATTTAGTTATTTAATAGTTAATCTAATATAAATACAATTACAGTTAAAGTTAAGCTGAAAGTTGTAAAATCATTGAATTTAAGCTAATAGTTGTATCTAATAGTCAATTTAAAAATTAATATATCAGCGATTACAATTCAAGTTAAAGTCGTGATTGGAGTTGAAGCTAAGCTAAAGCAGTATCATCATTAAACTTAATCTAATAGTTGTATCTAATAATCGAATAGTTGTACTTCATCATGAATGGAGTTTTAATTACCAAGTTGAAGTTGAAGTTTAATTTGTCCAATTATCACGAATTGTACTTATCAGATGTTCACTAATTTGTCCTTTTTAAAAAAAAATTGTTAATATGAATTTTGAATGAGCCCATATAATCAATCGAGACGGTACACTTGTTTCATTCCCATCCATCAATGAAAAATCATAGATGGTAGTCCAATTTCTGGATGGAGGAGTTTATTAGGAGTTTCACTCTTACAGTATTGCACATCATCTAGACTCCTAGATGTCGAATGTACTTCGACTAATCCTTAAGAAATTAGAGTTGAAGTTAAGCTAATAGTTATAAAATCATTGGAGTTAAGATAATATTTATATCTCATAGCTAAGCTAATAGTTGTCTTATATAAACATGATTAGAGCTGAAGTTCAACTAATAGTTGTAACTAACAGTTAATTTAAAAGCTAATAGTTGTATCTTTAATAATTAATTTAAAGCTTAACATATAACCATTCGAGTTCAAGTAATAGTCGTGATTGGAGTTGAAGTTAAGCTAATAGTTATGTCGATAGATGTTTTTATTTGAGATTCCAAGTGGACTACGACCTATGATTTTTCATATATGGACGATGATGAGACAAGTGTACCGTCGATATTGATTCTATGGCATTCATTCAAAATTTGAAATAAACAATTATAAAAAGAGGATAATAAAAAATAACTAGTAGCTAGTTGAATTGATAACTCCTAGCAATGCATGGATAACTCATAGTTGATGAATGGATAACCAACAGTTCATGGAAGATGACTAGAAGAATGTGAGATACAAAGAAAAAGAATATAAAAAATAACTGGTAGTTGATAAATGGATAACTCGTAGTTGATGAATGGATAACCAACAGTTCATGGAAGATGACTAGAAGAATGTGAGATACAAAGAAAAAGAATATAAAAAATAACTGGTAGTTGATTAATGGATAACTCGTAGTTGATGAATGGATAACCAATAGTTCATGGAAGATAACTAAAAGAATGTGAAATAAAAAGAATGAATATAAAAAATAATTGATATTTGATAAATGGATAACAAGAAGAATATTGGTGATAAAAACCATTTTATCACTATCGACATGATCCATTCATAAACTATGTGGGTGTGCTAGGTGTTTCATCAATGGAGTTAAGCTCATAGTTGTATCTATTAATCGAATAGTTGAAGTTGAAGTTTTTAATTTGGCATTAAGTTAATAGTTGTATTGTAAATAGAGTTAAGCTCATAGTTGTATCTATTAGTTGGATAGTTGTATTTGATAATCGAATAGTTGAAGTTGAAGTTTAATTTTTCCAACTGTTACAAATTGTAGTTATCATACATGTTAACTAAGTTATTTTATATTTTTTTTGAAATTATTAATTATGAATTTTGTATGACGCTCATAGAATCAATTCATTATCATCCATAAATGAAAAAACATATATGGTATTCCACCCCAAAATTCTAAGATATATACGCCTATCAACCTAGCTATCAGCATAAAAATAAATTTGAGTGATAAAAGCAAGGTCTAGTTCTACTATGTTTTGCATAAAACAAAACAAAGTATCTTGTGAAAGTGTTAAATCTTATTGAATCTTGAAATTATGTCATTTTTGTTACATTTTTTCATCATATGTGTTTTTAAGCCAATGTACATCCAATCAAGTTCATGTACTAGTGTGTATTTAGACAACATTATCTAAATATGATTCATTTAAGTGTTTTTAGTTAATGTATATCCAATCAAGTTCATGTACTATTGTATTTAGACAACATCATCTAACATATTTATGCAGATAGGCGTATAGATGAGTCTAGATTGATTCTATGGGCGCCATCCAAAATTCATAATTAACAATTTCAAAAATTAAAAAATAGCGTAGTTAACATGTGATAAGTACAATTCATGATAGTTGGAAAAATTAAACTTCAACTTCAACTATTCCATTATTAGATACAACTGTTTCATTATAAGATACAACTATAAGCTTAACTCCATTGATGATACAACTATTAGCTTAATTTTAACTCAATCATTACTTTTTTAATTGAAGTTTAACTATTGATATATATATTAGATACAACTATTAGATACAACTATTATCTTTAACTCCAACGAATCTACAACTCTTAACTTAACTTCAACTCTAATCATTATTATATTGGATAACTATTAGCTTAACTATGATATACAACTATTAGTTTAACTCCAATGATTTTACGACTATTAGCTTAACTTCAACTTTAATCACGGTTATACTAGCTTAACTTCAACTATTAGATTAAATCTTAGTACAATAAAATATCAACCCATTTTTTTATGGATCTATAGCCTGAACGATTTCGTTTCAATTTAAAAGAAAACACAGATTCAAATAAGTATTCCATGATCGATAACGTAGACAATTCTATTTGAAAAGGACTCAATACAAACATTTACATCGGTACTTTTGTAGAACTATTGCCACATGATTTTGTCTAAAATATACTATTTAAAGAATTAAATCACTAATTATATGGATCCACAACAAGCAAAATTTTATTTCAGATAAATTTAATATACAAATTTATTCTTAAAGAATGGACACATTCTTCTAGAACGCAAAGTAATATCATGAGAGAGAGATAGACATGAAGAATGGATTTTGTGTCTATGTTTTTTCATCTATGGACGAGAATGACACCAAGTGTACTATCTAGATTCATTCTATGGGTGTCGTTCAAAATCCATAATTAACAATTATAAAAATAAAAATAAAAAATAGCTCAAGTGATAACTGCACTTTATGCTAGTTGAAAAAAATAGCTTATGTGATAACTGAACTTAATGGCATGGTAATGTGTATTCCATGTGACAATGAAACTCTATCTAGCAACTAGAAGCGAGCTAATATGCTCAAGGTTTAATCAAAGTGCATTTTACAGCCGAGGTTGAAGTAATGTGCAGTTCATGTGATAGTCAAACTCCTAATAAACTCCTTTGAACTGATGTGATAACTGCACTTAGTGGCATGGTAATGTGCAACTCATGTGACACACGAAGTACACGAAGTACATCTCATGGAAACTAGGAGTTGAGATAACTCGAAGTTGTTATATTAACTACAATAGCCCTATATTAACTTTTAAAATAACTATTAGATACACCTATTAGATTAAATCCATTGATGAGAACTATGAGCTTGACTTCAACTCTGAGCATAACAATTACAAATTAATTGGTTGTTATATTAGATTAACCGTTACATATAACTAGTTGACACATTTTTTAGGAAAAAAACATTATCAGTATGTCAAATATATATCTCTCAAATTATTCCAAACGTATTAATCTTATTAATATGGTTATTGATAATTAAAATATATCTTACCAATACTCAAAACCAACTCATCTAATCATCAAGCTTATATCATTACCATTACCACCCATGATTGTACGGTGAAAGTTCACTAAACCTATCAAAGACAAGGCAATGCTTATATACTGGACAGACTTTCCCTCGGGAGGGGAGCCTATCCAATGGACACCGTTGGACTTTCCCTCGGGAGGGGAGCCTGTCCAATGGACACCGTTGGATGAGAAATCCAATGGTGTCCATTGGACAGGCTCCCCTCCCGAGAGAAAGTCTGTCCAGTATATAAGGCGTTCCTCAAAGGCAAGGCCTTACACCTACCATCTCAAATGTTGAAAGTTTATTTCCGGAACAAAACCTTAGAATGCAAATTGTTTCAAATCGATGAGCAAAGTTTTTCTTAAAAATATAATACCACCGAGAAAAAATGGAAATGGAGTACCCTGATGTGGCTTGTTGGGATTCATAATTTCAACCCACCATTAACATACCCTGATGTGGGTTGTTGGCATTCATAAATTCAACCCACTATTGACAATTGTTGGTATTCATAAATTCAACCCACCATTGACGATTGGGAGCAAACGAGACATAATAATTAGAGATAATAATTGACCATTGGTCCAACCTTTACCAAAACTTCAAAGATAATAATGATCGTGCGGTGCTGGCTTAATAAATGAACATATATATGATTTTTTTTTGTGTTTTGATAAGGATTATGTAGATGTGTTAAATTTTGACTTGATAAGCAACAACCTCATTTCATTTTTTAAAAACTCTTCACCAAAACTCCTACCTAAATTCCAACTCTAAGCATTTTTATTATGGTTTTTTAAGGTTTTTAATAATTTCAACCTGAACTTTGAAATTTTGGCCAAATCAAATTTAATTTGTTTTAAGAAGATTCCACAAAATCCAAACGCTTCTCACCGACTAAATTAAGAAAGCTGATGATGTCATTGTACTAAATTGCAAAAAATTGACAGGCATTTCGACGGTTCTAGGTAGTCTGATATAGGGGCCTTTCAGACCTGCATAGGAAATCGTTTGATATAACAAATATGTATTACATTTTATTTTTAGAAAATAAAATTTTAATTTACACTTTTTAAAACTAAATAGGTATAAATTTATAATGTTTTATAAAAAATAATTATTAAATTTTTTTTTTTTAAATAAAATATTATTTTACAAATTTTAATAAGAAATTCTTTATTTTATCACTTTTTGAATGGACAAATTTTATGAGAGTACAATGCTGTAAATCATGTTTGTTTTCTAATGTTGCAATGTACTAATATTTGATAACACGGGGATGATATATCGATGTGTAGAAAAATCTTTCGTTTTGAAGGACGCCCATAAAATCAATCTAGGCTTATCTAGATGCTTAATTGCTAGATGGAGGAGCTTATTAGGAGTTCAAATAATTTTATTAGGAGTTCAATTGTTACATGATTACACATTATCTAGATTCATAGATGCCAAATCTACTTAGACTAATCCTTAAGCAATTAGAATTGAAGTTAAACTAATAGTTGTAAAATCATCGGAGTTAAGCTAATATTTGTATCTAATAGTTATCCAATATAACAGTTATTAGAGTTGAAGTTAAGCTAATAGTTGTAGAATCATTGGAGTTAAGCTAATCGTTGTATCTATCTAATAGTTAATTTAAAAGTTAATATATCAACAATTACAGTTTAAGTAAAAGTCATGATTGGAGTTGAAGTTATGCTAATAGTTCTATCATCAATGGAGTTAAGCTAGTATTTGTATCTATTAATCGAATAGCTGTATCTAACAATCGAATAATTAAGTTGAAATTTAATTTTTCCAACTAATAGTTGTATCTAATAGTTAATTTAAAAGTTAATATATCGGCAATTGCAATTCAAGTAAAAGTCATGATTGGAGTGACATTAAGCTAATAGTTGTATCATCAATGTAGTTTAGCTCATAGTTGTATCCATTAATCGAATTGTTGTATCTACTAATCGAATAATTGAAGTTAGATTTTAGTTTTTCCAACTATCACGAAGTCTAATTATCAAATCTTAACTAAGCTATTGTAACACTCCGGTTTTGAGCCCGTTGCATTAAACATACATGATGTATATATTGTAAATAATCATGGTGCAGAGCTAAAGGCTAAGGCCCCACCATTGATTGGTTATGCTATGTTTCGGGTTGAAATTGTCACTGATGGTATATCGGGACATGCAGCATACATATTGAGTTTTGTCATCAAGTAAATATGCATCTTTAATTAAATGAACCCAACCAGCTATGCTCACTACAACCATAATGAAAAGGGCATGATTTTCACAAGGATAAGGGGGGAAATTGTCAAACCTTGGGCTATGGGAGAAAAATCCATGTGTCACCACCTTGTTTGAATTGCTCAACTTCCCTTGTCTTATCCAACTACCACCTTAAACGTTCTGCTGAGTAGTTGAGGTAGTTATTGTTTGGGAGTGGGGGTGGAAGGATTGTTAGTCCTTACCCACATGCACACTCCACTAGCAGATTGAACCTCACGATGGGCAGAAGAATGACTACGCCCCTCATTCCATACTCTCCACTACGCTTTATCTCCATTGTTTGTTCATTCCTCACGATAGTCTATTCATTTTCCTCATGCATAGGATTATTTCCCGTTTGGTCTCATGTATCCAGGAGAGAGGAGCCGTCTCCACTGTTATTCACATTTCGCACACAGAGGAATCTGGTGTGTTTCAATCCGTATTTGGGATTTGGTGTAAATATTCTCTCACGCACTGGGTTCTGCGTTGTTGTTACTCAAGCAGCAAGCTAGGAGCCATTTGGTCACTATCACCCACAATTTTTCCTGTGCAGAGCCATTTTTACGCTCAGGGATAGTGTGTAAGTTTTCCTTACCAATTTGTGGCTCGTGTATATGTTTTTCCCTTTGTATTTTGGGGTCTGGTGCAAGTTTCCCTCATGCACAAGTTGGGAGATTGTATTTTCTTCCCCAGCGTGGTCTGTGTAAGTTTTCCCGATGACTTCATTATCCAGGACGAACTGTTGTTTTCCCCATGTTGTGAGCTGTGTTTACTGATACGTTGTGGGACTGTTGTGATTCGCTTAGGAGTCTCTTTGGCCACGATAGGGCCAAGAACAACTCAGGAGTCATGTCCCTGTCTAAGCTGTAATTGATGGCTGATTACATGCGTGTAATGGTTGGTCTTCGGACTGTGTTGGGAGCAGGGATGAGGGCTTGGTTTGCTTGATAAACCTAGTGTGTTTGGAAACCACACAGGTAGAGCTAGAGGGCTGACTTTCTTCTCCACAACCCGTGAATAGCACTGTAAGGGAAGTTAGGGCCTGAGGGACTGTGTAGCAAAGAAGGGACTGATTCCTTGTCTTGGGTGTGTGTGGGTGTCTTAGAAGTCAGGCTAGTTCTGGTGTAGGTGTTCCTAGCTCTGTAATGAGCTCATCAGCTTAGCATTTAGCCTTTCCCAACTCCTCGATGGCCTGATAAACCCAACGGTGTTGGCTTGGCTGTGTTTTGTGTATCCTTGGCTATGTGTAAGCCTGCTTTTTCCTTATTCCTTGGGGAATCATGCCCAGCTCGGGGGTGGCAGCATTGCTGAGAGATTTAGGACATGCTAGCCTATGGTTGGGTGGAACGTTGCAGCGACGTAGCTGGTTGCAAAACGAGTTCCTCATAAGATAAGTAATCTTGTCTATTTTACTCCTGCAATCATTTTACTGTTAATGAATATGGTTAACATGTTGAATGCTTGTATGAACATATGTTTGCTTCCACTGTATGATAAATAATCATGTGTGCATGTTCTAGTCCAAAGCATTCTGTTTTCAACATTTTTTTTATGTACATACATGTTCATAGGGCTGGTTGCCCGGATTGCTAATGCCATGGTAGCATCCTCTTTGTCGGTCGAAGGATCGGGGATGCTACAGTGTGGTATCAGAGCTCATGTTGCAGCATCGGCCTGAATGTACCATGAAGATGCAGTGACAGAGGCAGGTTTCCTTCTGCCCAGCAACAATCAAAAAAATTTGGACAGAAAAACCTCAATCTTCAAAAATTTTCTAAGTGCTAGAACCACCGGCCCATCGAAAGACTTAGTGACAAGTTATCCCGATGCAGTGGTGCACTTAGTGTGAAGGCCACCCGACGGACGATGTGGTGGAAGAGAGAGGAGAGGGAAATTTGGAAAATTTTCAAGTGTTTTGGCCGTCGGCACATCGGAACACCTAGACAGATGGATCGTCGATACTTAGCCGATTGAGCGCCACCATTGCAGATGGCTAGACCACTATGCTCCCGACGGGTAGGGCCTCTGACCACCGACACAGTAAAGAAAGTTCAAAATTTTTCTAAGTAACGAAGACATCGACCATCAGAAGCAGAAAGTGGTTTGTGCACCCGTCGTTTCGAAAGCTTAGAGCACTAGCCTTCCGACGAGAAGACACTGCCGATACCGATCAGGTTATGCCTCAGCATATTGGGCCACAGTTGCGGCTACTGATGGAACTTTTTCGTCGACGAAAAGAAGAGAATGGAACCGATCAAGCGATGAAAAGGACGACTAAAGGGAAAATTTCAAAAATTTCTCTAAGTCCTGGAATTGTCGGCCATCAGCGATGGTTAGTTGAACACATTGCTGACACCTAGTTAATTTAGTTGTCGATGGAATTTCGACAGTCGATGAGTTTATGGTCCGCGGAACCCGTAGCGGGATCACTACCTTCTGTTGCGGTTGTTTAGTGGACTATCCTCCCGATGAACAGTGCACCCTATCATCGATGAACAACGGAGGAAGTTAGTTGTGTTGATCGCCGAAACGTCAAAATGTTAGTTGGGATGAGACCCCTTGACTCCCATCATTCCCCTCAGACAGACATTCTTTGATGAAGAAAAATATTGTGTTTGGGAAAATTTGTTCTTTTATGATTTTTCGAGGAGAAGGTAAGTAATTTTGATTTATATCAATGTTATGCATCTAACATTTGTGTTACTAACACCTTTGCAGAATGAGAGTCACCTTCAAGGGAAGTATTCCAGGTAGTGCAGTTTTGTAAGTAAGTGGTGGTTTAGTTATGACAACCCATGACGCATCTGATGCTCAGGATTTTTACGAGCGTGCGCGAGATGCCACGGGAGAAAATGTCCGTAATGGAAATGATGACATAGAGTATAATGGAAGGAGATTCGAAGAGACACCGTCAGATGTTGCAGCCACCATGAGAAGCTTGATTAAAGCCTAGGAAGAGCAACACCAGCTGAATGCTGCAACATTGCAGAGTTTGACAGACTTGCAAAGAAAGATAGACTCTGGACGAGGTACAACGAGACCAGAAGGCAGTAAGAGCAGTACTAGGAGAAGGAGAAGGACTTCTAGTGGATCATCTAACTCCGAAGAATCCAGCGGGGATTCAAGTTCTTCTTCTCACAAAAGAAAAAGAAAGAGACACCATAGGGATCGCTCTTGAGATGAATTTAAGAAAGCTAAACCTCCTACATTTGATGGTGAGGTAAAGAATGGACAAGAGGCTGAAGCTTGGCTTCTTGGGATAAAGAATTACTTTCAAGTGCATGATTATTCAGGAAACATGAAGGCAAGAGTTGCCATATTTAATCTGAATGGAAGAGCATCCATTTGGTGGGAACACTTCAAGCAAGTAAAGAGGATCAATGAAAGGAGACTTAAGTGGAAACATTTCAAGAAGTACATCAAGCAAAAATACCTCTCTGATAGGTATTATGTTGACAAGAATAAGGAGTTCCATGAGCTGACATTGGGACAGCAGACCATGGAAGAGTATGCAAATAAGTTTTTGGAGTTGTTGAGGTATGTCCGGTACATCAGAGATGAAAAAGTGAAGGTCCAGTGTTTTCTGAGTGGATTACCTCAGTCTTACAAAGACAGAATCGAGTTTTATGAATCTAGAACTCTTGAAGAAGCGATAAGAAAGGCTAACTATTGTTATGAGCAAAGAAAAGGTAAACCAGATTACCATAAGGCATGGAAGGAAAAGAAGAATGAGAAGTCTGACCAAAGGAAGAAAGGTTTCAAACCTTCTAACTTCAGGAATCAGCATAAGCAGGCATCCCAAGCTGCGAGTAAGCCAGTTAAAGTGATAGGAGAAAATCCTAAAGATCCACAATAGAGTAGAGGACCACTTCAATGTTGGAAATGTGGAGGACTCCACATGCGCAGAAATTGTCCACTCGAGAATGAGAGTGCAAAATCGGCTTATAACATTCAAGAAGCAGAGATAGTGGGTCAAGTAGCAAGGGCAGTCCCTAGGATTTATGCAGCGGTGGAGGACCACCATGCAGATCACTAGTCAACAGTGGTCGAAGTAGTAGGTAATATTGTTGAACAATCTCTTTCTATTTTGATTGATCGTGGTTCTACTCATAGTTACATTACTCCTAGAGTAGTGGAGATTTGTGCTTTTAAGAAAGTAAAGCATAGGAATTCTTGGTTAGTTCAGCTAGCCATTGGAACTAAGAGAATGGTTAGTGAAGTGGTAGAGAAATGTCCATTGGTCATGGATGGATTGGTCACTTGTGTAGATATGAATGTTCCACCACTTGGTTCCTATGATGTTCTCATTGGAATGGATTTGTTAGAGGCTCGCAGGGTAAAGCTTGACTGTTATAATAAGACTTTTGAATGCATGAATGAAGAAGGGAACCTAGTAGTTGTGAAAGGTATTCCAAAAGTGATTTCAGTAAGGTAGGTTTCAACAATGTAGTTAAAGAAGTTCCGTAGGAAGGGTTGCCAGTTGTATGTAGATCATATATTGGAGACATCAGGAGATGAAACTCCTAGGTTGGAGGACTATCAGGTGTTACAAGAATTCAGGGATGTGTTTATTGATGAGATTCCAGGGCTTCCTCCAAAGTGGGACATTGATTTCACAATTGAAATTGTGCCAGGAGCAGCACCAGTGTCCAAGACACCCTACAAGATGAGTACATTGGAGATGCTAGAATTGAAGATGCAACTATAGGAGTTGTTGGAAAAGAAGTACATTCAGCTGAGTGTGTCTCCTTGGTGAGCACCAGTTCTGTTGGTAAAGAAGAAAGATGGTACACTCAGATTGTGTATTAATTACAGATAGTTGAAAAAGGTTACTGTGAAGAATAAATATCCTTTACCTAGGATTGATGACCTCTTTGATCAAATGAGAGGAGCAAAGGTATTTTCCAAGATTGACTAGAGGTCTGGTTACCATCAGGTGAGAATCAAGGATGAAGACATTCATAAGACAACTTTCAGGGCAAGGTATGGACATTATGAGTTTGTAGTGGTACCATTTGGTCTCACAAATGCACCAGCTACATTTATGTGCCTTATGAATAGTGTCTTCAGCAGATATTTGGACAAGTTTGTTCTTGTTTTCCTTGATGACATTCTTGTTTATTCTAAGAATGAGGAAGAGCATGAAGAGCATTTGAGTTTGACATTGCAAATGCTCAGGGAGCATCAGCTGTATGCAAAACTGAGCAAGTGTGACTTCTATAGAGATATAATTTAGTATTTGGGTCACATTATCTCTGAAGAGGGTATATCTGTGGACCCTGAAAAGATTGAAGCCATTATGAATTGGCCTACTCCAAGAAATGTGATAGATGTAAAGATCTTTTATGGGACTTGCAGGATACTACTGGAGGTTCATTGAGGGATTCTCCAAAGTTGCACATGCCATCACTTCTTTGCAAAAGAAGGGAATGAAGTTCAAATCGACATTGAGGTGTGAAGAAAGATTCCAGCAGTTGAAGAATCTTCTCACCAGTGCACCCGTATTGAAGGTTGCAGATCCAGAGAAAGATTTTGTGGTGTCTACCAATGCATGCGGACAAGGGCTTGGAGGAGTCCTTATGCAGGAAAACCACGTGATATGTTATGAGTCAACAAAGCTGAAGGAGCATGAGAAGAACTATGCCACTCATTATCTAGACCTTGCATCCATAGCACATGCCCTCAAGATGTGGAGGCATTACTTGATGGGTAGGAGATTTGAGCTTAGAATAGATCACTGTGGACTGAAGTATTTGTTTGATCAACCTACTCTGAATGCTAGGCAAGCAAGATGGCTGGAGTTTTTATGTGAGTATGATTTTGAAATCAAGCACATAAAGGGAAAGGAAAATAAGGTGGCTGATGCACTCAGCAGGAAGGTGCAGGAAATGCATGTGGCATCTCTTAGTATTTGCCAATCAAATTTGAGGCAGCAGATTGTTAGTCATGCTACTGGAGATGAATTGTATGAGCAGGTAAAAGACAAATTGCAGCAGCAAAGTCTTGAGAAGAGGTATCAGGGATATAAATTGGAAGAAGATGGACTTCTCACTTACAAAGGTAGAATTTATATTCCAGATGTAGCATATTTGAGGAGAGTTGTCATGGATGAAATCCATCAATCTCCATATTCTGGTCACCCAGGATATCAGAAGATAATTACTACAGCTAGAAAGCAGTACTTTTGGCTAGGAATGAAAAGGGTTATGGATAAATACATTTCAAGGTGCATGAAATGTCAATAGATAAAGGTTGAGCATCAACATCTAGCAGGTTTGTTGCAGCCTTTGCCAGTTTCAGAATGGAAATGGGAATTTATTTCCATGGATTTTATTACAAGATTGCTGATGACTTGGAGACAACATGATTCCATCATGGTTGTGGTAGAAAAGTTGACTAAAGCAGCACATTTTATATCGGTTAAGTTTACGCATAAGACTGATGATATTGCAAAGATCTTCATGAAGGAGATTTTCAAATTGCATGGACTGCCTAAGGCAATAGTCTCTGACAGAGATGTCAAGTTCACTTCCAATTTTTGGAAGGGGCTGTTTGCAGATTTGGGTACAAAGCTAAACTTCAGCACTACATACCATCCTCAGACAGATGGGCAGGCAAAGAGAGTTAATCAGGTGCTTGAAGAAATGCTTCACATGTATGTGATGGACAAACCAACCAAGTGGGAAGATTACTTACACTTGGTAGATTTTGCTTACAACAATGGACAGCAGGAATCCTTGGGGATGAGTTCGTATGAAGCTTTGTATGGAAGAAGGTGCAGGACACCTATGAATTGGGATAACCCAGTGAACAGGATTGTGCTTGGGCCAGAATTACTCAGGGAAATGGAGCAAGAGGCTGTAAAGATCAGGCAGAATCTGAAAGCAACATAGGACAGACAGAAAAGATATACAGATAAGCATAGGGTGAACAGGGAGTTCAGTGTTGGGGATCATGTTTAACTCAGAGTGAGAGCAAATAAGAGTTCCTTGAAGATTGGAAGTTGTGCCAAGTTGTCACCTAGATACTGTGGGCCATTTGAAGTGCTTGAAAGAATAGGGCCCGTTTCATATAGACTTGCATTGCCTACTGGTACTAGGGCTCATAATGTTTTTCATGTTTCTTTGCTTAAGAGATATGTACATGATCCTAACCATGTGATAAATTGGGATGTGATTCAGGTGGAACCAAAGGGAGAGTTCCGAATCGAGCCAATGCACATCCTCGACAGGAAGGTCACAATGCTCCGGAACCGGGCCATAGGTCAGGTAAAGGTGCAATGGGAGAACTACAGACTTGAAGATGCTACGTTGGAGATGGAGGATTCCATGCGATTGGTACATCCATTTGCGTTCAATTCTGCGGAACACTGAGGCGATACCAGTGTAGCATTTTGTTCAATTTTGTAAAGCACTGAGGACAGTTCTATTGAAGGGGGAGGGGAATGTAACACCCTAGTTTTGATCCCATTGCATTAAACATACATGATGTATATATTGTAAATAATCATGGTGCAGAGCTAAAGGCCAAGGCCCCACCATCGATTGGTTATGCTATGTTTCGGGTTGAAATTGTCACCGATGGTATATCGGGACATGTGACATACATATTAAGTTTTGTCATCATGTAAATATGCATCTTTAATTAAATGAACCCAACCCGCTATGCTCACTGCAACCATAATGAAAAGGGCATGATTTTCACAAGGATAAGGGGGAAATTGTCAAACCTTGGGCTATGGGGGAAAAATCCATGTGTCACCACCCTATTTGACTTGCTCAACTTCCCTTGTCTTATCCAACTACCACCTTAAACGTTCTGCTGAGTAGTTGAGGCAGTTATTGTTTAGGAGTGGGGGTGGCAGGATTGTCAGTCCTTGCCCACACACACACTCCACCAGTGGATTGAACCTCACGATGGGAAGAAGAATGACTATGCCCCTCATTCCATACTCTCCACTACGCATTATCTCCATTGTCTGTACATTCCTCATGATAGTTTGTTCATTTTCCTCATGCACAGGCTTCTTTCCTGTTTGGTCTCACACAACCAGGAGAGAGGAGCCGTCTCCACTGTTATTCACATTTCCCACACAGAGGAATATGGTGTGTTTCGATCCGTATTTGGGATTTGGTGTAAATATTCTCTCACGCACTGGGTTCTGCATTGTTGTTACTCACGCAGCAAGCTAGGAGCTGTTTGGTCACTATCACCGACGATTTTTCCTATGGAGAGCCATTTTTACGCTCAAGGATAGTGTGTAAGTTTTCCTTACCAATTTGTGGCTCGTGTATATGTTTTTCCCTCTGTATTTTGGGGTCTGGTGCAAGCTTCCCTCATGCACAGGTTGGGAGATTGTATTTTCTTCCCCAACATGGTCTGTGTAAGTTTTCCCAGCTACTTCATTGTCCAGGACGGACTGTTGTTTTCCCCATGTTGTGATTTGTGTTTACTGATACATTGTGGGACTATTGTGATTCGCTTAGGAGTCATTTTGGCCACGATAGGGCCAAGAACAACTCAGGAGTCGTGTCCCTATCTAAGATGTAATTACTGGTTGATTGCATGAGTGTAATGGTTGTTCTTCAGAATGTGTTGGGAGCAGGGATGGGGGCTTGGTTTGATTGATAAACCTGGTGTGTTTGGAAACCACATAGGTAGAGCTAGAGGGATGGATTTCTTCTTCACAACCCCTGAATAACACTGGAAGGGAATTCAGGGCCTGAGGGAATGTGTAGCAGAGAAGGGACTGATTCCTTGTGTTGGGTGTATGTGGGTGTCTTAGAAGTTAGGCTAGTTCTGGTGTAGGTTTTCCTAGCTCTGTAATGAGCTCACCAGCTTAGCATTTAGCCTTTCCCAACTCCTTGATGGACTGATAAACCCAACTGTGTTGGCTTGGCTATGTTTTGTGTATCCTTGGCTATGTGTAAGCCTGCTTGTTCCTTATTCCTTGGGGAATCATGCCCAGCTTGGGGGTGGTAGCATTGCTGAGAGATTTAGGAGCATGCTAGCCTATGGTTGGGTGGAACGTTGCAGCGACGTAGCTTGTTGTGGAACGAGTTCTTCATAAGATAAGTAATCTTGTGTATTTTACTCCTGCAATCATTTTACTGTTAATGAATATGGTGAACATGTTGAATGCTTGTATGAACATATGTTTGCTTTTTCTATATGATAAATAATCATGTGTGCATGTTCTAGTCCAAAGCATTATGTTTTCAGCATTTTTTTTTATGTACATACATGTTCATGGGGCTGGTTTCCCGGATGGCTAACGCCATGGTAGCGTCCTCTTCGCCGGTCGGAGGGTCGGGGATGCTACAACTATTTTTTATTTTTTTGAAATTATGAATTATGAATTTTGGACTACGACCATAGAAAAAATCTGGAAAATACACTTCTCTAATTATCGTTGGTAGATGAAAAAACATAGATGGTATTGCACCCCAAAATTCTAAGATATATATGCCTATCGACGTAATGAGCTAGATGCCCAAATATGAGATGGATGATTTTATTATGAGTTCGACTATTACACGAGTGCACATTAGCTAGACTCTTAGATGCCAAATGTACTTTGACTAAGCCTTAAGAAATTAGAGTTGAAGTTAAGCTAATGGCTGTAGAATAATTGGATTTAAACTAATATTTATGCAATATAACTGTGATTAGAGTTGAGGTTAAGCTAATAGTTGTAGAACCATTGGAGTTAAGTTAATAGTTGTATATAATATTTAATTTAAAAGTTAATTAATTAGAAATTGCAATTCCAGTAAAATAAGTAAAAGTCATGATTAGAGTTGAAGTTCAGCTAATACTTATACTATCATTGGATTTAAGCTCATAGTTGATTCTAATAATTGAATAGTTTAAGTTTAAGTTTAATTTTTCCAACTAATAGTTGTATCTTATAGTTAATTTAAAAGTCTTTTATACTTTCAATTGTGCTTCAAGTAAAAGTCATGATTGGATTTGACATTAAGATAATAGTTGTATCATGAATGGACTTAATCTCATAGTTGTATCTATTAATCGAAAAGTTGCATCTAATAATAGAATAGTTATAGTTGAATTTTAATATTTTATCACAAACTGTAGTTATCAGATCTTAACTAGAAGTTATTTTTTATTTTTTTGAAATGAATAATTATGAATTTGGGACGTTGTCCATAGAATCAATCTGGACAGAACATTTCTCTCATTCTCGTCCGTAGATGAAAAAGAATAGATGGTAGTCCATCCCAAAATTCTAAGATATATATGCATATTGCAGTAATTAACTATTAGATACAACTATTAGCTTAACTCCAATAATTCTACAACTATTAGCTTAACTTCAACTATAATCATGGTTACATTGGATAACTATTAGATAACTATTAGACTAGTCCAATAGTGATACAACTATTAAATTAAATTTAGATGAACTCCATCTCTTAGCTTGAGAAGTTGACCTTCATCGCAGTGAAACCATGCACTGAGAACAATCAGTTAGGTAATATGCAACTCATGTGATAGTTCAACTCCATTTGGCAGTTGGGAGTCTAGTTAATGTGCATAAGGCGTAGTCTAAATCCATTTGGAGTCTAAGAGACTAGATAACTCAAAGTTGTTATAGTAATCACAATAGCTTTATATTGACTTCTAAATTAACTATTAGCTTAAATCTAATGATGATACTACTATGATATTAACTTCAACTATGAGCTTAACAACTATAAATTAAGTGGTTTTTATATTAGGTTAACTATTAGATACAAGTAATTAACACATTCTTTAGGAATTTTTTTATTATCAATGTGTCAAATATATACCTCTCGACGAACATATTAATCTTAGTAATATGGTTGTTGCTAGTTATATAGAAAACCTAAGCTAATTGTATATTAGATAGATGCACAAAAGAGTTCGAACAACCTGATTAGAGTTGAAGTTAATCTAATAGTGGTAGTATGATTGGAGCTAAGTTAATAATTGTATATAATAGTTATCAGCAACTGTAGTGCAAGTAAAAGTTATGATTGGTGTTGAATTTAAGGTAATAGTGGTATCATTAATGTAGTTAAGCTCACAGTTGTATCTAATAATCTAATAGTTGAAGTTCGAAGTTGGAATACTTGAAAATGAAGTTTAATTTTTCTAGCTATTACAAATTGTACTTGTGAGAAGTTAACTAATCTAGCTTTTATTTTTATTGAAATTATTAATTATGAATTTAGTACAATGCCCATATAATCAATCTGGATAGTACACTTGTATATAATAGTTAAGCTAAAAGTTATCCAATATAACTGGGATTAGAGTTGAATTTAAGCTAATAGTTCTTAAATATTTGGAGTTAAGCTAATAGTTGTATCTAATAATCCATGGAGTTAAGCTCGTAGTTGTATCTAATAATAGAATAGTTGAAGATTAATTTTAATTTTTACAATTATCAATAACTGTACTTATCACATGATGTAAATTAAGCTATTTTTTAATTTTTTGAAATTATTAATTATTAATTTTGGACAACCCCATAGAATCAATCTTGACAGTACACTTTTCTCATTCTCGTTTACTTTTGGATGATGCCCATAGAATCAATATGGATAGTACACTTGTCACATTCTTTCCCATAGATGAAAAAACATAGATGGTGGTCCACCCCAAAATTCTAAGATATATACACCTATGGGGATAATTATTGAGCTTAATATTTCATTTTATTATTCAACTTAATATCCAACACATTCATGTAAGCACATATGTGGGAGGGATCATTTTTTAC
Source organism: Pseudotsuga menziesii (assembly GCA_001517045.1). Taxonomy (NCBI): domain Eukaryota; kingdom Viridiplantae; phylum Streptophyta; class Pinopsida; order Pinales; family Pinaceae; genus Pseudotsuga; species Pseudotsuga menziesii. The sequence goes on along the minus strand of LPNX011202384.1, from coordinate 632,401 downwards.
CTTGCAGGAAAAGTTGTGAAAACTTATGCTTGGGGTTTGGAAAGAAAGACAAATAACTAGGAAGAATGGATGGCCTTGCTACAAGGTAGGGAATTAGTCTCAAGTCTCATTGTCAAATATTTTAGTTATAAGAGACTCAAGATTGGTGACTCTTAAGATGAGAAAAACTCAATAAGAGAAATCGGTGGATTCTGGCAGAATTCAAGAAGAGAATTCTAAAGGATAGACCTAGCATAGTTCCATCTCCCCTGTAAATAGCAAAGGATCAATTAAGTGCTTTCCGGGAAGAGATATGAAAAGTGAGGAAAGAGACTCTCCTTTTGAACAAGTCAGTGTCGGTTATTCTCTCACAATTTTCATCCTCGGTAGTCCTTTATGAAATCTCTTTTTAAATTTACCGCTTCTCGAGAGAGATTCCTTCTCCACGGCTTAGTGTGAAGGAAGGGTTTCCTTCCTACATATTCCAGGCTTCCCTAAGAGGGCCTCTTTTGGGTCTTCCTAAAACATCCAAATGTCCAAGCTTAGTGTAGAAGAAAATTTGGTGGAAATGTCGTATTGGCAAGAGATTTTCCTCAGCCTCACAAGACACTTACATGAATTGAATAAATCTCCGAACTTGCCATGAAGGAGTTGATGGAGTACATCAAAGAATTTCAAAGATTATAAACGCAGAGTAGCATAACAACACCAGACTTGCCTGCATGGGATCAAAAATAGATGATATCGATGGTAATTTGATAGAGAAGTTGGGATTAATGGAATAGATTAAGAAGGAAGTTGGAGATAGAGAAAAGTTAATTCAAGGTAGTTGCGCAACTAGAAATTCTCAGAGGAAGTGACACGGCCAATGGAGGAAGCCGCCCTCGTTCAACCTATGCACGGTCACCCAAGACAAGCATGGAAGACCCAAATAAGTTGTATAATAGTATTTCCCACCTAGTCATTAATTATGTTTTTTTGCATCATTTTATGTAATCAGTTTGTGAGCATTTATAGCATTCAAAAGTAGGAAAGAAAACAGTTGGCAATTTTTTGGAAATCTTGTATAAAGCATGAAGTAGACTAGGAAGATTTCAACCAAATGAATGGAGACTTCTGTTAAAATCCATAATCAGAACTGCTGTACCATTCTAATGGTTGTTTTCAACTGCTTAATATAATTCTTTTTCATCTTTTTCAGTTTCCGTTTAAAAAAATTTCCAATGCATTGGCAATTTGTCAAACATCGACAATTAATAGTGATTGTATGCATAGATGGGTTCAATTGGGTTCAATTTAATTAAATGCATTACATAGTGGCAATTTGTAGTACTCAACAATTAATAATGACTCTGGACATAGATTGGTTAAAGTTAATTCATTAAAACGGGTTAAATATAAAGGGACTCCACTTTGATCCATGTATGGATTTGTTCGAAGATGAAGGGAAATAAACTTAATGTACTTCAATTAACAAGTATAAATTACTTTAACACTTCAAAAATATTATTTCCCTTCCAAATAGTTACAATTTTAAATAATTGAACACTCAATACATGAAAAATGAAAAGATTTCAATAAAACCTAAGAAATACAAATAGTATTTGAAAGATGTAAGGTCCACAAAATTAGCATTATTTTATATAAATGAGAACATTCCAGAAAACAATTTAAGAAAACAATTTTTTTTTGTTGGATTTGTTTGATATTCTTGAAAAGTATTTTTACTTACACACTAAAAACATCAATCTATTTACCAGATGGAAAAGACTTTCTAGTTTTCATTTGTTTCCATACATCATAAATAATATTCCGATTCAAACTCATTTAGAGCATGAGGTTAACTAACAAAGAAAAACATTAACATATCCAATGCGTCCAATAAAATTCTTGATTGATCATCATTTTTATCATGTTTAATTTTGAGAATAGAAAGGACAACTTGTCATAATCATATCAAATAGGGAAAGGCTTCAAACCATTCATGTCAATATCCCTCTTGAACACTCCTAAAGACTTTGTAATTGTAAATGTTTATTGTACTTGTTTTGGTGAGGAGCTCAAGGTCAAGGCCCCACCAAAAACAAGACCTGGAAATCTATACGAGTTAATTACCTAAGTGGTAAACTTAGGAGAACTAAGGCTGTGGCGCAACTTAATGACGAGAAACTAAACCCACTAGGGATAAAAGCGAATGGTTAGGGAGCCATAATTTGATGTCATAGTCTTACATATCGTCTTGATTATGGCAGTGTTAGAGATAAGGACTCACCCTATAAAGGATTCCTACTTCGTTGAAAATGTCCCAACTAAGATACCATAGCCTAGTTACTTAATCCTGGTATGATTAAGCCATGATAGAGGGAGTTGCAATCATTTTAACGTCGACATCAGAGAGTCAATGAGTTAAATTTTTAAAATTAAAAAAGAGGAAAACAACCTAAGGATTTAATTGTTAAAAAGACTATAGGTTGTAGCTCCTTTGAAAATCGAAAGGAAGATATCACCTTGAGCATACCTCATTTAAATGGTGACATACCATCTACCTACTTTAATATATAGAGACTTATATAATACTTGACATATATTTGATTAATATATGGAGTTAAGGTGTGTGTGTGTGTATATATATATATATATATATATATATATATATATATATATAATGGTGATAGGGAAATGCCTACATTGGTAGGCATGATGAGTAAAATGGTTTAATTATATGAAGGATCTCTTATAATCAAAACAACCAGAAATAATCCTAAATAAAGGGTGATTAACTATTAAATAATAAACTTATAAATAAAGTATACTTACTTATCATAAGGATATTTATGAAAAATATTAGTAGAGTGTGCAACATGCATTATTTCCTTAAACCAATATGTTTTAGTTAAAGGAAATATATTAGTAAGTATAAAAGATTATTTTTGGGTTGGGCGCATGCCCCGGAGGCGGTTACTTGACTACGAAATTGAGGGAGACCTACCTCAACAATGTTAATGGAAGAATTACTGCCTTGAATTTTGGGAAGCTTGCTGCACCTTAGAGAAAAAAACCATTTCTTCCTTGGTTATTTAATAAGTTGCAAATTCTTTTTGAGGGGGGAGAAAACTTGGGACAATGGGATCCGAGTTCTTGTTGGCGGTAGCTATTTCACACAACAGTTGAAGTTGGCACAACCAGATTGGAATTTCTCATATGGATTGGTAATTAATATGCTAAGTCTTTTTGATAGGTTTAAGATTTAGATCAGGAATTCGTAGCTACTAATGATAGTTTCTCTTTTTGCAAATGCTCTGCAAACATTGTTAACTCAATTTGTAGATGTCGAAGCTCTATGATTTGTGCACCTTTGTTTATTTTGAGTCATATTTGTAGATATCGGAGCTCGGGGATTTTTAAATATTTGTGGTTATTTTGGAGCCCGATTTATAGGTATCAAATCTCCGTGGTTTTGATCCTTTGCATTTCATTTTTGCATTCAGATCTATCTATGGATCTAAACTCCCTTATGTTCCTTTGATAAATATTTAGATCTACATAATCCGATCTGGAGATGGATTTCCTCCTTTCTTGGGTTGGGTTTTATCTATTTAGATCTGGATATCTATATCACCAACGTTTGTACAAAACATAGATCTATGTGTTTGATCCGGAAATGAACAAGTGATGCAATCCTCCTAGCGGTCTACATAGTCCGATCCAGAGATGGATTTCCTCCTTGCCTACTTTGGGGTTTATGTATTTTTTGTAAATTTGGATAGGTCTTGCCAATGTTTAGCAATCAGTATGGGATTAAGTGCAATTTGATACACACCAGTTAAAACTGTCAGATTGATGTTTGGTTTTTTACTTGGCCTGCGTTTTGAGTTGTGTTCAGCTGGTCATCTTTTTGTCAATGTTTTGCAATCAGTTAAACCCACCAGATCGTTGTTTTTTTTATTACTTGGCCTACATGTTTGAGTTATGCTCAGCTGGTCATTTCCTTACCAATGTTTGCAATCAATATGGAACTAACTGCGATTTGATACACAGCAGTTAAAACCATTAGATTGTTGTTTGGCTTTGAGTTTCTATGCCTACATTTCTCTATTTGGGTATGCTTCAGTTGGATTTTTTCCCTTGCCAACATATGGATAATTAGTATGGATTTTTACATTATCAAACCTCTATTGGGTTATGCTTCAGTTGGATTTTTGCTTGCCAGCGTATGGATAAGTATGGAGTTGTGTGTTATCAAACCGATTTCTCCATTTTCCCAACATTTTGCTATATTCTTCGATCTAGAAAAGGATAGCATGCCTAATGCTTGAGTTTGTATTTTTGTGTTATGAAATGGGCACGCCCTTGTGCCAATACTTTCACTTTATTTCCCCCTAATTACTTGCATTTTCATATGGGATCTAATGCATATTAGACTTCCCTCTACTTTGTTTATATTGGAATCCAAGAACAAAATTTTATATAGGGTAATAATAGGAGAGGAATCGGTAAAGAACTAGAATAACATAAAAGAATATGTGATATAGAGCTGAGTGATCAAGAGTGTGTAAAGATATATCCCTACGTTAATATGGATATATCTTGAAATGAAAGTGATTATTATAAGTAGTAATATATGTAAATATATATTGCTATGTGAGTGTATTTATATGTTGTAAATAAATTCTTATTAAGATATGTAAAGGAATACCCCTATAATAGTATGGATGCATTTTGTATTATAGCCTTGGTAAGGAATACATTAATGCTTCTAACTTAGAAGAAACATCATTATTCCCTTGTATATATATATATACATATAGTGCTTAGTACTATTTAGTACATAGGCAAGACTGGCTATATTGAATAATTCTGGATTCATGTGAGCCGTTGTTTCCTTTTCAATTAGTGTTGAATGTGTATTACATGCCTTTATATAGACCCAATGTAGGTTTATTGGGTATGTCCAGCTATGTGTTGGTTTACCAATGACTGTATCGATTCATGCTTAATCCTAGCTCACTCTAAAAGATGTTCTTTAGAATGAATGATAGGACTATATGATTAACACTAGTGTCTCAATAGCTTGGAAAATACTCTCGGTAAGAGAGTCTACGACGAGAAACTGAAAGAAAGTACGACAACATGGATGTTGCATATTGTAACCTTTTATTATAATAAATTTCACATGATATGACAAGTTTTTGTGGACATAACCCATGGATCGGGTGAACCACATACATTGGTCTCGTGCTTATGGGCTCTTGATATGTTTGTTATGTTATGTTCATTTAATGTTCTTCTTGTATGTTTCATTCTCCTCATAGTGAAGATGTAAATAGTGGAGGGGTTTTATATGAGTGTTCTAAATACAAAATAATCTTATTTCTATGTTTATGATTGTAGATAGTCTAATATTGTAAAGACTGTTTATTTCGATGATTATAATATCTTAGAAAGCTTATTTATGTGGAGTAAAAGCTAGAATGATTCATAAGGTCCCCCCTAACATGTTAAGTATTATAAATTCTAATCTTAAGAAGGATTGAAATGAACGACTTCTATATTTTTGATTCATGATGTTTAGGTGATTGCTTTACCTTATGTTTTTAGTGTGCATATTACCATTCACAAATCTCAAGGATGGTTGTTCAAAGGAGGAAATAGTTTTTCGAAAGGAAATTTTTTGTCTTGCTGAGTTGGGTTCGTTACAACTCAATACATGAAAAATGAATATATTTCAATAAAACCTAAGAAATACAAAAAGTATTTGAAAGATGTAAGTTCCACAAAATTAGCATTATTTTACATAAATGAAAACCACGGGGACTTCACTTAGTGAACCTCTCACATAGCACGTGCGATCGTGGGATATTAAAGAATACCCTTAATTTCCAGAGATATTGACCCAAACTCTTTTTGTTGAAACCCCCTCCCAATACTTAAAACCTCCTCCCCACCCCTTTTTATACCTCAATCCTTATAAACCACCCTACCCACCCCCAGCTTAAACCCCTCATCCCCCCAATACCTGCAATATATTGGTTCAATTTTTGATAATTTTAAAATCCACAATATGAACTAACGTGATAGGATATTGGTCAACAAGTGAAGTCCCCGTGATGAAAACATTCCAGAGAAAAAATTTAAGAAAACAATTTTTGTTGGATTTGTTTGATATTCTTCAAAAGTATTTTTACTTACACACTAAGAAAATCAATGTATTTACTAGATGGAAAAGACTTTCTAGTTTTCATTTGTTTCCATACATCATAAATCACATTCTGATTCAAACTCATTTAGAGCATGAGGTGAACTAACAAAGAAAAACATTAACATATCCAATGTGTCCAATAAAAGTCTTGATTGATCATCATTTTTATCATGTTTAATTTTGAGAATAGAATGGACAACTTGTCATAATCATATCAAATAGGGAAAGGCTTCAAACCATTCATGTACATATCCACATAGATCTCATGCTTCAAAAATATTCCTTTTAGGGTCTGATTTATAATTAATTTAAATAACATAATCCATTCCACTGAAAAATTTAGGAGTATTTACATAATATATGAGTCCCCAACATTAAAATTTTCACATAAATATTTCAACCATCTTTTAATTTGAAAGTCTTTATCATCCATTTCTTGATAATAATGACAAGGAATGAAGAACTTAGCATCATTAAATATAGGTATATACATGAACCTCATATATAGATATCCAACCACCTTCATCACAAAACATTTTCCTAAAAGAATGCAATAACCCAATGTCCCTAATTTTTGTATCTTTGGTAAAAATGCAAACCTAAATTGATTTAAATTTACTGTATATGTACTATCTACTAACTCAAGAGTTCCTCATTATTCTCTAATTAAAGAAAGAAGTCATGTGCATTGCACATGCCCAATATATGCCTCCCAAAAACTATTTACGGAGCATCTTAATAGTAACATCTAAAGAAGTTCCGATAAGGGTAAAATCAACATGATCCTCTTGGAACTTATTATTCAACTTATTTTACTAAATGATACATATTTTTCTCCGCTAACTTCAAGTCTTTCAACAAAGTGACCATGAATTGCATGATTCTTTCCACAACCTTTCATCCAAAAATACACCTAATTTGATGAATTTGAAAGCCTCTAACTTAGTTATTTTAAATGATTACATTGTCTCTTTCAGTTCTCCATGTCTTTTAGGAGATTTCCCAAACCATGAATAAACTTTGTTTGCAAATTTGTCAATATAGCACAACTCTGCAAAATGGGATGAAACATAATTTGTTGCTAATGTTTTTTTGTGAGCTTTGCAATGGATATCTCATAAATGCGGAACATCATGACATATCTTAGAAGAGAGTGATTCCATGAAGATAGGTAACTATTTTTTTTCCAAATATGGCGATAAAAATGGATATTTTACATGTGTATTAATTTGAATCCCTCGAAACTCATATTTGTGATATGAATTTCAACATGTGGTTAAAAAATGAAATGTAGAGAATTATGTTGTCTTTCCAATGATTTTTTTTTTTTTAATTTATTAATGTCATTTAATGAAATGTGTGTCCTTAAAAATTTGAAGAGCAATTAACAAGTGCCTTGTGTGTGTACAAAATAATTCAATGATAAATTAATAATTTAAAAGAATGAAATATGTGAACATGATCTAGAGAGAATGCAGTCGTGTATACATATTTTTCCTTTAATTTTTTCTCGAAAAATTATATTTATTATCATTTTTCGAAACTGACCAATGAATATTTCATTCACATTTTGAAAACATGTGCATGTGTGCACCAACTTTTTTTATTGTTTACATAAATTGAAAAACTAAAAATACCCTTTTCAAGAGGAGGCGCCGATGTAGTGCTTGCATATTTTTTAAAATTTTTTGGATGTGTATTTTGAATGTTGTTGATTTTTTTTGGTACTCCATTTGAGGTTGCCAACGTGGTTTTTAGGGTAAGCTTTAGCAAAAAATTAAAAAAGAATGACATACAAAGATAAAAATTCATAAAATATATGTCATTAGATAGAGGATTCGTTGACGAATCTAATGGTATGGTGTCTGCCCATTAATTTGCATTTAATGACATAGTTTAATCCCCTAAAAGGAACACAGAATTTCATTCCTACAAAAGAAGGGCTATGGGCTTGTTTTTTAGGCCCTTGCTCGATCAAGGTTTTCAAATACCTTTATGGAGGGATTGAAAAGAACTCGATCAAGGGTTATCTAAAACCATCGATCAAGGTATTCTCTTCGATCGAGGTTATGTAAAAAAGGATCGATCAAGGAATTTTCCATGTAAAAGGAAATAAAAAAGAGCCAGGGAAATGAGTTGGACAATTAATGTTGTCCAATGACCATTCCCACGCAAAAACATCAACCAACCTCTATATAACCACTAAAGAATTAACCAATAACACTTGTTTAAATTATTATTAGTTGGATTTCAACTAATTCTATATAAATTTCATGTTGTTGAATTATATTTCATTATCTATGCATGAAGTTCTTTGTAGATATACTTCAAATTTCATATTAAGAAATTGTTGTTCGATATAACAATTGGAAGAAATCTCCTCTTACCATACTAAATCTGATAGTAAAATCAAGATTCTGAATAAATGTTTGCATCTTCATTTATTTTCATTTGATAAACAAATACAATGAGTCAAGTGGTTTCCCTAGGTAATATGATGGTGCAACACATCCTTCGACACTTCATAAAAATATTTCCATTTATGGCACTTTATGTTTATAATCCTCCATCCATCACATCATCCTCAAAATATAAATCTAAGGCTCAAGAAGTAGAGGATCACATCTACCACCAACAAGAGGTTTTCGCACTATTGAAAGAAAACATGGCTATATCACATAATAGAATTAAACAACAACTAGATAAACATCATTTTCAAAGGAAATTTGAAGTGGGTATCAGGTATTTTTGAGGCTACAACCATACAAATAGATGTCCATGAGGACACAAAATAAGGACAATAAGCTAGTCCATAAGTACTATGGTACCTATAAGGTGTTGCATATGATTGGAAGTATAATATACAAATTGGACTTCCCTCCATACTAACACGTACACCCAATATTTCATGTTTCTTTTCTTAAAGAGTTAATTTTAAAAAATATCAATGTTAAGGTTGTTTTACAAAAGGCTGATGAACAAGGGAAAGTCATACTAACTCTTTAAACAATCCTCAAAAATACAAATCAAGTAAAAGTAAAATTGAGCAATTACTAAGTAATTCATAGATTGGAAAAACTTGACAATGGAATAAAATAGGTGAGAATATGGAAGATTAGTTTTTCATGAAAAAATATCAACAATTAATCAAATGTTAACCAAATGTTGAGGATAGTAATTTCTCGAAGGGGATGGCATGTTAAGCACTAAACATTGTAAAATTTTATGTCTCTTATTAAATTAGTATTTTATTTATTCTTTAGCAAGAAAATCAATTGTAATTGTATGGTTTACTGGGACCTCAATCATAATTGTACCCTTTGTCTCTTACATATACTAATATCCTTAGTTCTAGAGATGATCTCATCTTGGTTTGAGCATTTGATGTATTGTAAAAGAAGGCTGCTTCATTTTTTTAATACATCTCTTTATTTAATTTTCAAGGGATTCGTTTACTCTTTCTTTTTTGCATTTCCCTCAAAAGTATCCATTTTCTCAAATTCAAGTTATGTAATAAACAAATTATATATATATATATATAATGAATAAGAAAAATAGCAGTTTTTCAAATAAAAAGACTAGATCTAATTTGTGAAATATTTTAGGATGATTGAGTTTACTCACCATCCAAATCACAATGCCTTGCAACTACAATGTTTTAAAAATTTAGTAGATTGGTGGGAATTATTTGGATTCCCATCCTAATCAATCCTAAACTAACTAAAATATTGTTTTTTTACCTCATGTCGAGGATTTTAGCTGGCTAATAATTGCAGTTCAATGTTTATTTTGTGGTGGTACAAATTTGATTTGAGCACAAGAGAGGAATTTCAAACTTATCATTTTGATTCATCGAAATCGATTATCACAACAATATGGAGAGCATACTAGATCCAAAAAAGTATTTAGGTCTCTTGGTGTGTTCTTAAGTCGAAATCACACATGTATTTTGAAAGAAAATATTGAAATGAGTTTTGCAACTAAATAAATAGCCTAATAATGTAAATACGTGTGAACAATGATTATTATTTACTCCGCTTACTTAAACTATAAGTGTGAAATGATTGTTTTCAAATGACAATTACTAAAATATTAATGAAATAAATGTGCAAACAGAGGAATTTGAAACCTTTCATCCTTTTTTTACTTGCCAAGATCAGAAAGAGTGCAAGGAAAATAAAATACTTGTGGAAAGAGGAATCTTTATGTCCCTTGTTTGTGTGAATGAGTGATTTAAACTATCTTGGATAATATCAAATAAATAAGCAAGAAGCATTAAAGGATACAAGTTGTGGTAGTTAAATCAAATTTCCTAGACTAATAAGTTATATGAAATGGAAAGCATAATTGTTCAAATCCTAGTGAGAACCTAAAAGTATTTTATCCTAAATCACACACAATAAGTGACTTATTTACTTCCTATCTTGGGATAAGCTATTTAATTACAAGAGAAAATAAAATTGTAGCCGATTTTATTAATTTTATTATTCATTAAGCACTTGTTGAGTCTACATGTGATGATGAAATACTAAGTTAAAAAGAAAAATGGAAAAAACACAGAGATTATGGACCTAGGAAATTGCTAATAACATTGGTGCAATGTTATAGTTGTTCCATGGATTTACCACATGATTTACAAAGCAGAGAGAGTGTGAATATAGAAGAGAAATAAGGGATATACTCCATGCCTGAGACATCGAGAACTACACTAATGATAAAATGATGAGCCTCGGATGACATTTTCCAAATTCCAATTGTTGAGAGGTTGGACAACAAGCTCGTGCACATGCACAACATGCAAAATAAGTTATTTAGTAAAATAAACCATATATATAATGCAATGAAGAAAAGTATTAATGGAGTCACCATGCATTCTAATATCGGAAAAATATCCACAAGGGTGAATAACCTTCCCACTTCAAGGTAATCCTTAAGGCTGCAATAAGGACACAATAGTGTAAATTGTAAGTTAGTATCCCAAAATCCATATGTCAAATCAAATTAGTCCAAACAAGAAATCAAATGAAAGAAAAGAAACAAGTGCCGCAAGAAAAACAAGATAAGATGATTATGTAAAGTGAGATGTTGATTGTGCAATAGTCCATCTAAATATAATTGTGTAACCTAGAAGGTGAGGGATTGAAAGGGATTCCAAAAATGTCACTTGGGGAGGTCCCTTTTTTCCACACAAATGCAACATAACTAACATATAACAATGGAGAAAGAATTGTTTCTTGGAGGAAGAAAGCAAGGGATCTTTTGCATGCTAACTTGAGGTAAGAAGTAAATCGAAACATGAGGTCTCAATATAATTTTTATGACGTAACTTTGATATGATTTATCCTATAGAATTCATGTAGATGGATTCCTTTTGTAGGACATCTGGAGGACAAGAAACATCTAGATTCATATGTGAACACGTTTACTCTTGAACTAGTTCCTCGAGTGCATCACGGGGACTTCACTTGTTGACCAATATCCTATCACGTTAGTTCATATTGTGGATTTTAAAATTATCAAAAATTGAACCAATATATTGTAGGTATTGGGGGGATGAGGGGTTTAAGCTGGGGGTGGGTAGGGTGGTTTATAAGGATTGAGGTATAAAAAGGGGTGGGGAGGAGGTTTTAAGTATTGGGAGGGGGTTTCAACAAAAAGAGTTTGGGTCAATATCTCTGGAAATTAAGGGTATTCTTTAATATCCCACGATCGCACGTGCTATGTGAGAGGTTCACTAAGTGAAGTCCCCGTGGAGTGCATGAAGGGTGCTGTCAAATTCTCCCAATCATGTGAGAAATCCAGCTCAAAATTTTGAGCCAATGAAGTTGTTATGAGCCTTAAATGAAACACTGAAATATCTGGTCATGTCATTTTGATAGCCACATGAATTTTGAATGAAAAGTAGTGTGGGTATGTGTTGGTCACTAAACAAATATTTTCACTAACTAGCAGAGAGGTCAAGTGCAAATAATTGTTTTGCTTTCCTTAAAGACTTACTTTGTCATTCTAAGGTTCAATTTCTCTTTTCGACCTAATGAGGACGTCTTCAGTGAGTTGTGTGATGTATGTTAATGAAACTTTTCTGTAAGATTAAGTGAAATGTCACATGTGTGTGAAATTTGATCATTAACAAAAGGGGACTATGATTAAATTGTGATAGAAGGTAAAATATGTGGCATAAATGCAATGAAAAGAAATTGTTCACCATAGATTTCCAAGAGGAATAAGATCCAAAATTGGAACAATAGCATGATGTATAACCTATTATTCCAACCATATCTTGTCATTGATTGGTTGACATTAGCACTGTTTGAACTCTTAGTATAGAAGGATATATCAAAAACAAAAATTGGCATTATTAGTACCCATTAATTCATTAATTGAAAATTAATCAAACTTCTCAATTTATTTATATATCAAACACTACAATTTCAAGTAATGATTGCATATGGAGGTACTATAAATTGTCGAGGCAAGTTCCATACTATTAATATGACCATTGGGTATTTTTTATTCAATACTCTAATGATTCCAATCCAAATGGTTGGTGCTAAATTTGTATCGTGTGTGCATAGGTTAAAATCATATCTTAATCTTTACGAACTTTTCATAAGATTATCCTCAAAAGAAAATGAAATTGAACTCATCGGTATTCTAGGGAAAACCTCTGAAGTAATAAGGTGTAATAACATAACAAAATTGGTAAAAAAGAGAAACCATGGTATAATTACCCAGTTATGCCCATGACATGTTCAAGCATATATACTATGTATTCTAGTGGATCTCTAAATGTTTAATTACAATCATTCAAATTGATTTGGATATATGCCTAAATTTCTTCCACCTACTATGCATTATGACCACAATTTTGTCATTCAACCATGAGTGTGTCGCCTAACATAAGACCTTACGAGTACCCATGTGCACAAAATATTGAGATTGCCAATATGATTTGATAAATTTTAAATGTCAACATCATAAATGCTAGGAAAAGTGATTTGCTTTCACTAGTATTGATGTTCTAAAAAGATTAAGGTGGATGGTGTATGCGTACAAATTATGGAGAGATCAAGAAGATAAGCATTAAAGTTAAGTTTCATATTCATGTCATTAATGAATTAGAAGGAGCCATTTATTTAAAAAAAAATGATATCCATTGTGTATATAATAAAATCAAAATAAGGCAAGAACATATTCTAAAAATAGCCTTTAGAAAAAATAAGGGTCATTACGAATTTTGGTGATGTTATTTTTCCTTACTAGTTCACCTTTCACATTTCAAAGCTTGATGAATTCTATTTTAAATCAGTCCTTAGTTTTTTATTTTTAATTGTTTTATGGTACACTAATCTATCGAAAATCCTAGCAAGAGCATGTTCAACATGTAAACTTTGGTCTTAAAATTATTGGAGGAGCAACAACTATATGACAATCCTTCTAATTATATATTTGAGGTTTAGAAAGTAAAATATTTGGATTATATTGTATCTCATGAAGGAATCAAAGTGAACCCTAACAAAATTAAAGATATAATGGAATGGCCAATTCCTAAAATATTGAACAATATTAGAGGATTCTTAGGAGTGACATGTTATTACTACAATTTTGTGAATCATTATAGTCAAATAGATATACCTCTAATAGTTTTAGAGAACGCATTTTATTGGAATAAATAAGAAATCAAAGCTTTCGAAAAAATTAAAGAGGCTATGTGTACAATTCATGTGTTAGCCATGCTTAACATAACAAATCCTTTATTGTTGAAATCAACTCCCGAAGGCATAGAGTTGGTGTCGTTGCAACACATGAAAGAAGGCCCCTTTCCTTTTGATGTTCCCAACTTAAAGAGAAAATTTACTCAAACCCATATATGAGAAAAAAATGTTTCCCATACTGCATGTAGATATTAAATTATTCCCTTACCTAATAAGAAGGCCATTTAAGGTAAGAAGAGATCAAGATAGTATTAACCTCTTTTTGGAACAACAACGATATTTAGAAAAGAGAAAAAGCCTTGTTATGAAGGTGTTAAGTTATTCCTTTGATACTATATATGCAAAAGAAATCACAAAAATTGGTGGTAGATGCACATTCAAGGAAAGAAGAAGATACATTATGCTTACCTTGTGTTATCTTCATTGTGCAAGCTAACTAAATGGAAAAAGGAAGGATATAATAGAAGTAGGATTAGAAGGCCTGGAATATAATTCAACATCTACAAGAGGACCCTAGTACTAGGATTTCCTATATTCATGCAAGAATTCCTAAATAAAATAAAATGTATTTTTCTAATTGCACACTTCTCTTAAAGAAAGTCATTCAAGGCTATTGTAAAATCTTCTGAATTCTTAAAAATGATGCCCAAAATTTAGTGGTAGAATATTTAGTTTTCGAGTAGAATAAGGAATAAACAATAAAGAAACCCGGTCTTCTACAACCATTAGCCATACTAGGTGATCATGGGGAAGAGGTATCATTGGATTTTATCACAATTATACCAATAATTGAAGTAATTTTTTTTATCATTGCAATAGTGAATCGAATCACAAAATATGCCCACAAAATTGTTGCAACATCCATGGAAACAATTTAGAATATAGGTGAAACACCCAAGATTGTTACAAGTGATAGAGATCAAATTTTCGCTAGTAATTTTTGGAAGGAAATATTCTTTAGTTTTGGTAATCAATTGGGTCACATCTCCTCTTACCATACTAAATATGATAGTAAAATCAAGATTCTAAATAAAGGTTTGTATCTTCATTTCTTTTCATTTGATAAACAAATAAAATGGGTCAAGTGGTTTCCCTAAGAAAGATGATGATAGCACACATCCTTTGACACTTCATAAAAAATATTTCCATTTATGGAACTTTATGCTTATAATCCTCCATCCATCACATCATCCTCAAAAGATAAAGTAGAGGATCACATCTACCATCAACAAGAGGTTTTTGAACTATTGAAAGAAAACATGGCTATATCACATAATAGAATTAAACAAGAACTCAAATAAATATCATTATGAAAGGAAATTTGAAGTGGGGTATCTGTAATTTTTGAGGCTACAATAATACAAATAGATGTCCACGAGGACACAAAATAAGGACAATAAGTACTATGGTTCTTATAAGGTGTTGCATATGATTGGAAGTATAATATAAAAATTGGGCTTCCCTCCATACTCACATGTACACCCAATATTTCAAGTTTCTTTTCTAAAAGAGTTAATTGTTAAAAATATCAATGTTAAGGCTATTTTACCAAAGGTTGATGATGAAGGGAAATTCATACAAACTCTTTACACAATCCTCAAAACACAAATCAAGTAAATGTAAAATTGAGCAATTACTAAGTACTTCATAGATTGGAAAAACTTGGCAATAGAATAAAATAGGTGAGATGGAAGATTAGTTTTTCATGGAAAAATATCAAAATTTAATCAAATGTTAACAATAACACTTTCTTGAAGGGGATGGCATGTTCAGAGGGCCTTCACTTAGTGAAACCATGCCATAGCACTTTGGTTCATGGGATATTAAAGAACACCCCTATTTTTAATAGATATTGATCATTACTTACAAAAATCCTTCTCTTCAATACATATTTACACTTAAAAAAACCCTATTTTTACAATATATTCCTAACTTTTACTAGAAACCCATTTCTATACCCCCTAATACCTATAAACATTGTATACCCTATTTCCCACCCCAAATGCCTACAATATATTGACCTTATTTTTCACAATTAAAAATCCCCCTTTATGAATGAACGCGATAAGATATTTCTCAACAAGGTGAGTCCCCGTGGGCATGTTAAGCACTAAACATTGTAAAGTTTTGTCTCTTATTACCTTAGTATTTTATTTATTCTTTAGCAAGAAAATCAATTGTAATTGTATGGTTTAGTGGACCTCAATCATAATTGCACCCTTTGTCTCCTACATATAGAAATATACTTAGTTCTAGAGATGATTTAATCTTGGTTTGAGCATTTGAGCATTTGATGTAATGTAAAAGAAAGTTGCCTCAATTTTTTTTATTCATCTCTTTATTTCATTTTCAAAGAATTAGTTTATGGGTTACTTTTACATTTCCTCAATAGCATCCATTTTCTCAAATTCAAGTTATGTAATAAACATAAATATATATAAATAAACAAAATAGTAGTTTTTCAAAGAAAAATACTAGATCTAATTTGTGCAATATTGTACGGTGATTGAGTTTAATCACCATCCAAATCACAATGCTTTACTGGTGCCCCAAAGGACAGCAAGCTGGTCCCAAGTTGCCAATTCCACTAATACAAACAAAATATATATATGTGAAAACAAACAAGAAAGAAAATATGAAAGTGTTCGTGCACTTCATATATGAAAACAAAATGGAAAGCATCCAGACGAGCATGTCAATGGTGACCCACTCAACTTTCTAGAATTTGAATGCCGGCACCATGTTGTGGTCACCAACTTTCTAGAATTTGAATGCCGGCACCATGTTGTTTCTAGTATGTGGTGTATATATTTATTCACAAGCGATGTATTCTATGACGCGTCCGAACAGTGCTAATCGATTAATATTTCGAAGACATTCCAATCCCCAAAGATGGCTTTCAGGCTTTTGTTTTTGGCCATGGCAATGGCCACAGTCGTCATCGTCTTCTTGCAGGCTGCTGCGGGTGAAAGTGAGATGCATATGGTGTTTTATATGCACGTTAATTTGAGTGGATCCAACGTAACGGCCTTCCCAGTTGCGGGATTAAACGGCTCTTCTTCAAACCCGGGCAAATTTGGAACCGTCGTAGTTAACTGCGACGTTATCACAAAGCGACCACATTTAATGGAATCCGATGGCGACAATATTATGGGTCGAGTTCAAGGAATATTCGTCGATACAAACCTTGTTACTGGGGTTGATTTTTTCATGGTATGGACAGTAATCTTTGAGGATAAGGAGTACAATGGCAGCACCCTGGAGATCCATGGAACAGAGAGGTTCGATCAGCCACATCGTGAGTTGGCTGTCGTTGGAGGAACGGGCAAGTTCAGGTTTGCTCGTGGTTATACAATTTTTACCACAGAATCACTTTCTGG
Organism: Pseudotsuga menziesii; assembly: GCA_001517045.1. Taxonomy (NCBI): domain Eukaryota; kingdom Viridiplantae; phylum Streptophyta; class Pinopsida; order Pinales; family Pinaceae; genus Pseudotsuga; species Pseudotsuga menziesii. The sequence continues at coordinate 615,128 of LPNX011202384.1, read as the reverse complement.
CCCGAATACCGTTAACAAATTCAACACCACGCTTCGTACTGATTAATTTCCCGAAGTCAGGGCGTCTCAAGCCCCCGGGAATATTCTGTTCTGGGTTTCGTATGTAGCCGTGCAAATAGACAGGCGTTTGGACTGTTTAGGTTTGGTGTGCTATTTGGCTTTAAAAAATAAATATACAAATATTGCATTTGTGGAGAGATGATTGCATTTACGACTTGGATGGAGTGAAGTTCACATGTCAACTCTGAGGACAGAAAATCATACAAGTTGTCTGTTCCTGTAGCAAGGAAAGTGATTATCAGTGGAGATGTTCAATTTGTCCATAATTAATTATGAGATGAAATTGTTGACATAAATGTCAAGATTGTGTGGAATTTCAACCATAATAACATTTGAAAACCCTGCATACATATTCATCTTCACTCTTGTAAAATGTTATTAATTTTGCACCTCAAGTTAGTTTAATTTAGTAGCAAATCCTGTAATTCATTTCATTTACCAGCACATTCTTTTGCAGATGAAAAACGGTATAGATATCACAATCCGAAATTGTTCCATAAGCAATCACAACGGTCCATAGGAAAAATCAACGGGAGAGTTTGTTACACTTTGTTGCTAACAGCGCTGGATTCCTCATTCTCTCTGTACTTGTTAGATAGATCCGCCTTTAAAATGAATATTTACTTTTAAATAGACTGTACTTGTTTGATAGATCCGCCTTTAAAATGAATATTTACTTTTAAATAGAGGGTGGTCAAACATTTTAGCAATACAAAATAAAAGTATTATATAAATATAAATAACACAAAATTTAATCAATATAAAATATAGAATTATACTTAAATGGCAGGGATAATAATCATTTTTTAATGGTCTTAATTATATTTAATTAACAAAATATTAATTTTCTCAACCAATCAAAATATATCTAAAAATATATTTTTTTAATCACATAACCCAAAAAAATTTCATTTTTATAAATAAATGACCAAAGTTTACTAATTCTTAATATATGGTGTTAATATTCAAAGAATTCAAAATTATACCACATAAACTAAATTATTCCAAAAGTTTCTATTCGAACTAGGATTGCTTATAAGTTTTAATCTAGGATTGCTTTATATTCACCAGAAGTAGCTTCTTATTAGTCCCTCCCAAACACGAGCAGGCACTATAGAAATCCCTAAGCGAAAAACGAATTAGTCTTACATTGTTTTTAAGATATTTTAACCAAATGTTTAGCTATCCATTTGTGTTGTGACTAACACAGGCCATGAGGAACCTCAGCAAATCAATATCTTATTACGTAGATGAGTGTTACATATAAAAGATATCAAAACCATTATCTACAATTAGATAATGAGATTATTAACTAGAATTTACTAACTAATAACTGAAATATTATTTACAATGTAATCCTGAAGGATTATTCAACATTCCCCCCTTAATCCGAAGGGACATCTGACATGCCAAGCTGCATTCTAAAATTTTCAAACTTTTCACAGCCCAATGCTTTAGTAAAGATATTTGCAATTTGCTCTGAAGTAGGACAATGTGTCAAGGGAATGGTTTTGGCCTCAACATGATGTTGAATCAAGTGATATTTGGTGTTGATATGTTTGGTTCAATCATGGAATTTTGGATTCTTGGCCAATTGAATCGCAGAAGTGTTGTCAACAAAGAGAGGCATTGAAGTCACTTGTTTCTCCTGCAAGTCTTCAAGTATTTTACGAAGCCAAATGATTTCTTTTATGGCTTGAGATGTTGCAACGTATTCGACTTCAGTTGTAGAATTAGCAGGAACAAATTGCTTTCGTGATCTCTATGTGATAGTTGTTGATCCAAGGTTCACCAAATAACCTGAAGTAGAGACCCCATGCTCTTTATCTCAATCAAAATCTGAATCTGAATAACCAATGAGATGAAAGTATAAAACTTTAGAATATTTGATGCCATACAATTGAGTTCCTTTTAAATATTTGAGCACTCACTTTGTTGCATTCTAATGACCTTCACAGGGATGATGCATAAACCTGGAAAGTATTCCTATAGCAAAAGTTATGTCAGGACGAGTAGTAGTAAGATAATTAAACTTCCAACAAGCTGCCTGTACTTTGTGGATCTTCAAATAAGCTACCTTCTTTTGAAGTAAGCTTTAGATTCTAATCCATTGGTGTAGAAATAGGATTACAATCCTACATACCAAATTTCTTTAATAACTCTCCAACATATTTTTTTTCTCAGAAATGAAAATCTTCTTTGGTTTTTTATCTACTTCAATTCCTAAATAGTAATGTAATAATCCCAAATTTGTCATATCAAAAACCTTTTTCAACTCTCTTTTGATAGATACTATATAATCATCATTATTTCCTGTGATAAGCAAATCATCCACAGACAACTAGATATACAACCGATCTTCCAGCTTTCTTGACAAATAAAGTTGCATCATCTAGATTCAAGTAATTCGAGAAGATGTTCAATTAACTTTTCACACAAATCTCGGGGTGCTTGCTTCAAACCATATAAAGATTTGAATAATTTGCATACCTTCTGTTCTTGACCTTTGATAGCAAAGCCTTCAGGATGATCCATATAGACATCTTCTTTCAAGTCTCCATTCAAAAAGGTGGTTTTAACATCTATATGATGTATTTTCCATCTTTTTTGTGCTGCTAATGAAAACAAAGTTCGAATGGTGCCCCATTTAGCTGTAGGAGCAAATGTTTCTATGTAATCGACACCTTCTTTCTCTGCATACCCTTTTTCTACAAGTCTAGCTTTGTGTTTGTCAAGTGATCCATCTTATTTATATTTATTCTTATATATCCACTTGCATCCAATCGGTTTGGTTCCAATTGGAGGATTCACCAACCTCCAAGTTCCATTTTTTATGAGAGCATCATACTCTCTTTGCATTGCATCTTTATTGACACTATGGCATATTGAATAAAGATGGCTTGCAAAACTGTTTTTCAAACTTGGATCCATTATAGCTTTTTCCGTGTTATTGTGACAAACATAGGTGTTTTTATTTGAGATTTTGGAGTGGATAAATAATAATTTTTCTTCATAATCTTATGGAAGTCCTTACAAATTCAAAATAAACAATTACTAGCACAACCACTTAACTTGTGGCTTGTGAACACTAATAGGTCACAAGTTAAGTGTCACTAATAAGTTATCAGTTGCTTGTAGTACACGAAATGAACACCTATAGGTTACAAGTTAAGTGTAACTAATAAGTTATGAGTTACTTGTAGTATGTGAAATAAACATATAGTACATGTACTTTCTTCCCTAATCTCTCTCTTCTTTCCTATCCTATTCCTTTCCTGCTTTGCTCTCCCTCTTTATTTGTTTTCAAGGATCTCCTGTTATGTCCAACGATGACTTGAACTTTGTACCCAATGATGACTTAAGAACTCTGCACCCAATGAGAACCTAGCATCACATCCAATAACCACATAAATGTTGAAGACTATCAACTCCATGCAACTTTAAAAACCCTAAGACTAAATGCATGTAGAAGTTAAAGAATAAAAAATTATTATGTAGAAGTAACTATTACACATTGAAATCCATAGAAATGTTGAAGACTATCAACTCCATGCAACTTTGAAAACAGTAAGACTGAATGCATGTACAAGGTAAAGAAAAAAAAATTATTATGTAGAAGTAACTATTAAACATTGAAATTAGTTAACTAATTATCCATTCCATAAGATAATTATAAGTCAAAATACCATATTAAAAATTGTTTTAAAAATACACTATAAATTAGAAATAAATAAAAAAATTCTAGATTTCTATTGACTTATGAATTCTTTTCTTTGTCCTATTCCCATCTCATTTGTATTTTGTCTATGTGTCTTAGCCTATTTTAAATAGACTCCAAATGTATTGGAAAACCTTATTAATATGTATTAGATATTTTTCTGATTAAATGTTAACAACTATTTTTTATATTTCTTTTTTTATAATTGTTAAGCTATCTAGAAATCTAAAATGCTAACATAGCTACTTAAGTTGTGGGGAGTGAATACGCATAGTTCATTAGTTAAGTGTCACAAATAAATTATATGTTACTTGGTGTAGTTAAATGGGTTGTCTACTAACTAGTGCTATTTATCCATGAATCAACTACCGGAATCTACCAGTTATTTTTTCCATGATTATTTTTCTTTTATAATTGTTTATTTTGAATTTGGAATAACTGTCATAAAATAAATATAGATAGTAAACATGTCTTATAGTCATATTGATCTGGAGTATCTTCACAGTTGAAGAATGTAGAAAGTTCCCATTAGTTTTAATGGGATTTAGTTGATGAAAAGCTCCCAAAAATCTTCTTGATGCAATTGGAACATGATCGAATGGACTTCATATGTGAGAAAATAGTGATTAAAAGTTTGTTATCTTCCACTCCATTCATTACAATCACATTATCATAAGCTCTTCTATTCTCAATGATACCATCAAACATGGGTATTGAGTGATTTTGTTGTCTAATTTGCACAAGAGATATTAGATTTCTCTTCAATTGTGGAACATAAAGAACATCAGAAAGTATATAATCAACAAGTTTTGATAATTTCAATCTAATAGAACCAATTCCTGAAGGTTTTAACTGAGACTTATCTGCCAAATGTACTACCCCATAAATTTGATCACTAATAGTTTCAAAGAAGTTTTTTCTAAATGTCATATTACATGTGGCTCCAGTATCCAATAACCAAATGTCATTCCATGAAAATGAAGTACTGAAAGCTTCTTCAATTCCTATATTACAATGTACAACAACATAATGTGGAGATTCAGGAGGGTTACCTTTATCGTTTCCTTTATCTTGAACTTGCTCTTTCTTGTTAACAATTTTATCTGAAGAAGTTCTACAATAACTGGCAGTATGACCATTTTTTCCACATCTATAAAATTGTTTCTCTACTTGGTTAAATCCCCCCCCCCCTTCCTTTGTACTGTCCTATTTGTCTTCTACCTTGACCTCTACTTCTATTTTCATCCTTTGCAAATTCTTCTTTTGTTTTGTGTCCTTTCTGTGCAAGACATAAAATTTCTTCATTGGGTTTAGACTCCTTCTTCCCAAATTCTTTCTCTCTTTCTACAATTTCCTCAACAAGTGTTTCAAAGGTCATAACTTTCATTTGGCCACTAGCTTGAAGTGATTCTAAATAATGAGTATAGGTAGGATAAAGAGCTTTAATAAATGCAGTAAGTTGAATGTCAACTTTTACACTAGTTGCATCAATCTCATGGAAAATGGCTCTAATTTCAGAAGAAAGTTTCATTGGATCATTATCTTTTAATTCCAAGTTAAATAATTTCATCAATAGTTGTATGATTTCAAGCTCAGAATGTGAATCATACAAATATTTTAGTTTCTTTAATGCTTCCGAAGCACTTTTGCTAGAAACTAAATGTCTACTTACTTCTTCACTTACAGAGGCAATAATCAAGGCATGAGCCTTCTTATCCTTGCTTTTCCATAATGCTAAATCTTTGGCATTAGTAGGTGGTACTTGTGCACTTTTATCGATTTCATCTATTGCTTCTCCCTCTCTTTTATCTTCTAAATTCTGATTTTCACAAATTCCATCCCACATATCACTAAAAATAAGGGTATTTTTAACTTTACGAAACCATTCCTGATAATTTTCTTTTCAAGACAAAATAACTCCAATAATTGAAATTAAAGAATTCATTGAAATTTAATGTGTAGTAAATTTTTGTGTACAAAATACAGTGTGATATATTATTTTCCTTTTAGCCAATGTTATTTAAAATCTTTTTATCTTATAAAAATATTACCCGAAAGGTTTAATAATTCAATTTAAAAAACCTTACACTCAAATATAAATGGTTGTTTAAAAACTTTTATTTTCTGAAAAGAACTCCCGAAAGATTTGATAATTAATTTAAAGAAACGAGTGCATAGAAATATAAATGGTGGCTCTCTTACTCTTTTCTTTTTTATTTCTTTTTAAAAAAGAAAATAATTCTTCAAAACAATTTCTGGAACAATTTACGCGAAGTTTCCCCTTAATGTGCAATCTTTGTCTTTCTTCCACAATCTTTAGTAAGTCTCTCTCATTTCTTGGTGATATCTCCTTTGTTGTATCCTTCTTTCTCACCAATGCTTTGCTGCCTTACTCTGATACCACTGACACAAGCCGTGAAGAACCTCAGCAAATCAATATCTTATTACATCTATGAGTTTTACATATAAAGGATATCAAAACTGTTATCTACAGTTAGATAACAAGATTATTAACTAGAATTTACTAACTAATAACTGAAATATTATTTACAATGTAATCCTGAAGGATTATTCAACAATGACCACTGAACAATTTAAAAGCCTTATTTGGTCCCTTCTTGAACCGTAATTTTATACCCGCCCCTTTAATCCAGCTCAATAATCCTGAAGGATTATTCAACAATGACCACTGAACAATTTAAAAGCCTTATTTGGTCCCTTCTTGAACCGTAATTTTATCCCCGCCCCTTTAATCCAGCTCAATCTTTCAAGATTTCATAGCCCCTCCCTTCAGTTGAATCTCAAGTATATATGGTTTTAGGGTTGTATGTTATTGAAACCACATTGAGAAAAATTAGACCATTGAGCCAACTCACCCCAGCAACGACAACTATCTACTCAGACGCCTCGAGTTCAAGGAAATGTGTTGTGTTTCTATTTTGAAAAGTGTTTTAATTAGTTGTAGTTGCTGGTTGATGTAAAAAATGCTAGAGTGAATGATAAAACAAAAAAAAAATCATGCCCAATTTTTTTGAGTGTGTCTCACTTTCATATATATGCCTTGTTTTGTGGGTGTGAGACTCTGTTCTGAATTCACAACGTGACTATATTTTGGTTTTCATAAAAATGCAGTATGTTTATCTCTGATTAAAATTCATGATCCACTACTAGTATTTGTAACCTGCTAGTATTTGTAATCTCCAGGTTGAGAAAAAAATATTGGACGATGAATGAGGCTCGACAGAGCTGGGAAGGCAGCCAATATTTGGTCTTGGTGGGACAACGAAGTATCTGTCTTGCTGGTAGATAGAAAGCATACAATTGTATTGTTCAATAGGGTCTGAATACTTTCAAGGGATCAGCTGGAAACCATACTGGATATGATAAATGTTGGAAATATTAATTACTCGTTAATCCTCTTCTCTTGTTATCCGACTTAGTTGAAGTTTGTACTAGGTCATGCTATTCCATTCTCACTCACAGGTTGAATAATTTACCTCTCTCTATTGTAAACCATATGAACTTAAGTTTATAGGTGGATAGTTAGTACATACTTTAATGCTTAAGTTTGTAGCTTCACAAAGAAGCTACTTAGTATGTATATATAAAGAAGGTGAAATTTGTAAATATGTAGCAGATATTGAAAATAGAATTGGATGAAAAACTTCGTAAATTTCTGCACACTCTCTCCATAATTACTTGATTAAATGTTGTTTACATTTACAGTTTAAGTGAAAGACCAAATAATCCATAAACATTTCACCCTATAAAAGTCTGAATATTTGGTCATATGATATTGTGAGTTTATTGCAAATATAGGCTTGTCCAGTTTTACTTTTTGTTACTAGTAGGTGAAAAATACTTTTCATTTCTTAAATCTTTAGACTAAGAAATCTTCTTCATAAAAGTTTGACCAAAAGTGGTTAAGCAGAAGTTAGTTGGTTGGAACCAAAAGTAAACCTCTTGAGTAAGTCAGTTAGTCATCTCAGAGTTGTTAACTAGTAATGACTTCCACTTCTGGTGCACCCATGTTTAGTTTGCAAAATCAATCTTCACAGGAAAGAATTAAGAATATTGGTATCTAACAAAGAAGGCTTTGTTTAGAGGACAAGATGTGTGGGAGAAAATCCAACGTCGTTATGCATAACAATAGATCTCGAAGGATATAATAATCTCACACAAGTTGAGAAATATGCCTTCAGGGAACAGAGGAATAAATATGGAAAGGCTCAGTTCTACATACACCAAGCCATGCATGAAAGCATACTCCCAAGAGTAGTAGCAATAATTACCGCTAAACAAGCATGGGACACATTGGAAACTACCTATCAAGGTTTGGACAAGGGAAAGACTTCTAATTTTCATATTCTTAGAAGAGATTTTGAATCTCTATTAATGAAAGACACATAGTCAGTAGACACATTCTACACTAGAGTTGTTGTTCTGATAAATCAACTGAAATCACATGGATATAATATAGCATACAAAAGGGTTGTTGAAAAATTTATTATAATCCTTCCCCAAAAATTTGAATCATTGGTCGTGACCTTGGAAGAAAACAAAGACATGTCAGTATTTATCACTGATGCATTGCAAGCCTCACTCATAAATCATGAACACAGAATCAATAGATCAAATACATCATTGGAATGTGCATTTGTAGCATAGTCATTCATAATCCGTGGTAGAGGCAAGGGGATATTTAATTCTAGAGGAAGAGGAAGAAGTTTTTCGTGAGGACAACGCAGTAGCAGTCCCTTGAATGTCACTCGTAGAGGACAAAATCAGAAGCCAAGTCATCCAAGTGGTCACAAGTTTGATAAATAAAAAGGTCAATGTCATTACTGTAAGAAATTTTGTCATTATACATATGAATATAGGAAGACGGAGTATGACCAAGGAAGGAAAAGCCAAAAACAGTCGACCAACACCAACACTTTGTTGAGAACAATGTTGTTGGCATGTGAATCACCACTTGAATGCAATGTTGTCCAAGAAATTCCACATGACATAGGGTATTTAGATTCAAGTTGTTATAATCATATGACTAGTAATTCAATTTTTTTTTTAGTCTAGATAAATCAGTTCAAATCGATGTCACGCTTGGAAATAATGTCCAAGTCACTATTTTGGGGAAAGGTATTGTTGGTATTCTAACCGAACAGGGGGAGTGAAAGAAAATTCTTGATTTTTATCATGTCAAAGGGCTGAAAAATAATTTGTTGCTCGCATTGGACAATTAATACAGAAAGTTTACCGAGTCTACATAGAATTTGATCACAGTGTGATTAAAGACAAGTGTCCAAGAAACCAACTGATAGAAAAAGTTCCAATGACCAGCAATCACTTGTTTCCATTGAGGATAAGTCCACGGATGAAAGGAAAAAAAATACAAGAGTTGCATTCAAGGGAGAAATAAATGATGTAGACATGCAGTTTGACAAGAAACAAAATGACAGCGTTGATTTTCAGGTTCCATTTCAAACAGAAGTTCAGGATGAATCCTCGCTATGGCATTTCAGATTTGGACATCTGCATTTTTGTGGGATGAAGCTACTTCACACAACTCAAGAGTTTGTGAAGGATGCATTTTTGGAAAACAAAATAGAGAGAATTTTCTTGTTGAAAATTCATATAGAGCACGCACAACACTTGATATTCTGCACTCTGATATTTTTGGTCCAATGCAGACATCATCCATGGGTGGCTACAATTATTTCCTTACTTTTATTGATGACTACTCAAGAAATACATTGGTATATTTTCCAAAACATAAATCTGATGCCTTTAGTTGTTTTCAGCAGTTCAAGGCACTCGTGGACAACCAGAGTGGACACCACATCAAAATATTAAGGAAGGATAGAGGCGATGAATATGTTTTGAATTGATTCCTATATTTTTGCAAGACTCATGGCATATATAAGAAATTCACTGCATGGTTTACACCTTAACAGAACGATGTGACATAAAGAAAGAACAAAACCATTATGGAGATGCCGTGCAACATTATGGGAGCCAAGTATTTGTTAAATGAATATTGGGTTGAGGAAGTCACAACTGTTGTTTATATTATGAACTAGTTTTCGACAAAGAGTGTCAAGAACAAAATTCTCCAAGAAGCACGGACAGATATGAATCACAGTGTTACTCATTTAAAAGTTTTTGGTTGTGTTGCATATGCTCATGTTCCAGATGAGTTGAGAAAGAATCTAGACAACAAGGGATGGAAATGTATTTTTGTTGGTTAATCTGAAGACACAAAGGTATACAAGTTGTATGATCCTCTTGCAAGGAAAGTGATCATCATTCAAGATGTTCAATTTGTCGAGAATGAATCATGGGATGGAATTATTGACATAAATGTCCATATTGTGTTGAATGTCGACCATGATGACATGGTGGAGGAAGTGGTTCAAAAGGCACATATAAGTCAAAATGTTGCAACACCGTTGACTCCCACGACATTGCAACATGGTTCAACACAAGGAACTTTGAGACAATTTTCATCTCAAGCTATGCTGACAAGCACACCAGGTGGACAACATACCCTATCAAGAATTTCATCGAGGTCGACATCGACAGATCCAGTGAAGAAAAGAAGTCTGCATGAAATATATGAAGCTGGTACACCAAATTCATTCTTTCTCTTTGCATTATTATCTCCAATATATGATACACTAACATTTGAGGAAGCTATCGAAGAAGTATGAGAACAAGCCATGGATGAATAACTAGAATGCATTCAGAAGAATCAAACATGGGAGCTAGAGATGTACCAAAATATAAAGATGTAATCAGCATCAAATGGATTTATAAGACCAAGCAAGATGCTAGTGGAAATGTGCAAAAGCAAAATGAAAGAATGGTCACAAGAGGGTTCACACAACAACCCAACATAGACTTCAATGAAATTATTGCACATGTTGCACACATGGATACTGTCAGAGCAGTCTTCACCATTGCTGCACAAAAAAATGGTATGTTTATCAAATGGATCTTAAGTCGGAATTTTTGAATGGCTATCTATAAGGGTAAGTATATGTGGAACAACAAAAAGGATATGAAGTTCCAAGTCAAGAGCATAAAGTGTACAGAATGAAAAAGGCACTCTATGGTTTGAAGCAAGCTCCTAGAGCATGGTACAGTCAAATTGATTCCTATCTCACCGAAAATGGATATCACAGAAGTGAAAGTGAATCGACGTTGTACACCAAAGTTAATGAGAAAGGTAATGTGTTAATTGTCTTACTGTATGTAGATGATTTAATATGTATGGGTGACTTTGGAATAAAATATTTTAAAGCAATAGTGGAAAGTGAGTTTAAAATGACTAATTTGGGGCTTATGATATTTTTCATGGACATTAAAGTCTAGCATTCTAAAATTAATATATTTATATCACAGTATAAGTATGCTAGTGCAATTTTAAAAAGACTCAACATTTCTAATTGCAAGACATCCCCGGCACAAGTAATAACAGGTTTAAAATTGAGCAAGGATGATGATGGATCAATTGTATATCCTAAGTTATTTGAAAGGCTTGTTGGTAGTCTTATGTATTTAACAATGACAATACCATACATCATGTATGGAGTAAGTTTTATATGAAGATACATTGAGTCACCAAAAAAATCTCATTGCAAAGCAGGTAAAATAATTCTGAGGTACGTAAGTGGCACAAAGAATCTTAATGTAATGTATTCAACCTCAAAAAGTTTTAATCTCATTCGTTACACGGACAGTGACAATGGAGGAAACACATATGACATGAAGATCAAATTAGGGTACATATTTCATTTTGGTACAGGTGTTGTGTCATGTGCTTCAAAGAAACAACCCATTATAAATCTGTATTCAGCAGAAACAAAGTATGTTGCAACTACAGGTGTTGCATGTCAGGCCATATGGATGCGGAGAATTTTAAAACTCTTTTCGCAAAACCAACAAGCACCAGGGACTATTTTTTGTGACAACATTTTAGCCATTGCATTCTCTAAGATCCATGTGTTTCATAAGATAACCAAGCCCATCGACACAAGATTTCATTTCATAAGAGAATTGGTGAACAACAAAGAAATTTGTTTAGAATTCACGTCTCTATAATGTAAACCAATTGAATTAAATTTATGGACTTAAGTTTCTAGATGGATGGATATTATAGACATCAATGCCAAAGTCAGTTGCTTCACATAAAAGCTATTTATTCTGTCTATATAAAGAAGAATAAATTTGAAAATCTATAGCACATATTAAAAATAGAATTGAATATTGAAGAAGGAGGAGAAAATCCGTTGAGAGTTCAAGAGCTCAAGCTTTATGTGATTTTGGAAAGTGATAAGAGCCGAAGCTCTATAAAATGTGAAACATCCTTGTAAATTTTCAAGTTTGTATTTACAACAATAGTTCTTTGCTATGTCCAAACAAGCTATATAATTCAATAGTTTATGGTTGAATACATGTTTATTTAGCTGCACTCTCTATCCAGAATCACTTGAGTAAATGTTGTTTACATTTATAGTTTAAGTGAAAGATCAAGGAATCCATAAACCTTTCACCGTGTTACGACAGAGTGGTTCACACAAGTATACTTAATATTTGGTAATATGATATTGCGAGTTTATTGCAATATAGTCTTGTCAAGTTTTACTTTATGTTACCGGTGGGTCAAAAATACTTTTCATTTCTTACATCTTTAGACTAAGAAATCTCCTTTGTAAAAGTTATACGAAAAATGGTTAAGTTTGTTGAAATGAAACATGTGGAGTAAGTCGATGAAAGTAAAAGATATCGATTAAGTCACTCAAAGTAAAACCTATCAACTTCGAGTTAGTCGTTTGAGGTAAAAGCAACATAAAACGAGTTGGGTAGAAAGTCCACTAATTTTAGTATTTTGAAAAACTTGTCGAAATACCTTTTGAAGTTTAAATTTCAACTTGTCAAGTGTAAATTAGACAAATTTTAACCTGCCAATAAAATGAGAGTGAAGTCCAGACGTGTTATGATTGAACGGTAACTCAAATTTATTCGTCTCAAAGTTGTTAACAATAAAGAAAGCTTAGTATTTACCTGCCTTAAAATACATAGAGAATGAGAATGTCTTTTATATTGACTTGAAACTTGACGAGGAATTAAAAAGTAGGCGTTGATATTGAGAAGTGTTTAAATTAATTTACTTTAGAACAATGGGATTGTTGTTGTTCGATAAAATAAATGGGGTTGATATCTTGATGCTATTTCAAAGCAAACAAGGGGAGATTCTAAAGGCAGCAAGTCTTTTCCTTTAGCAGTTGAAAATGTATTGAATATAGTTCTAGAGTAATCATTTTGTCACTGAAATTTACATGGCTCCTACTGCTAAATTGGTACAACCTAGAAGTTGCTTATGGGATGGGGATTGGGATGGATGAGATGGCATGGGGATAGGGATTCTTTTAGCGATATGTTTTCTTTGTCAATAACCTATTATAACTATTTCCACCGATGCAATTGAGCGCCAAGGCTTTCTCTCCTTAACCAAACTGCCTTGATGGTCGTAGGGCTTACTACTTTGAGGCTTCCTGCTCGACAATTTCCTTTAGCTTATCAAGTTTGGGTGATCCTCATAGCATTTAGCTTTGAATTTCCTGGTTATATACTTCAGTATGAGTATGAATATGAAGGTACAAAACTAATTGACAGGCTGCACTAACAGATACACAGTGGAACCAAAATCATGACTTCTAAATGGTTTAGTTAATGACAAGAAGACTTTATACAGTTCATGTTCGATCCATATCAATAGTGATCAATTACTTAAGTGTCTATACATAGGTCCAATGGAGAGCCCAATGATGACAAAGAGATTCCTCAGAGGACGCTGGTAGGAAAACAATGGTAGAGAAGAAGAAAAGAAGCCAGCCTGAGGTGGATGCGGAGATGCGGTTTGGGTGAGGAAACTTGGCTACTACAGCAGCAGGGTTTAGTTAATTTTTTTTGTGATCCAATTGTCAACGATTGTGAGGACACGTCTCTTCATGACTGATGTGTTCTCTCTGCCACCTGCTCGCCAAGACCTCCTCTGTCTGTATAAGGTTTTCTTGGCCTAAATGCGGCGTTCCTAATGTGGGGCCATAGCTACACAAGTAAGTGCAATGCACTTTTTGCTATGACGCAGATGAATAGTTTACAAGTTATAATTATTAGTGTTTTTTTTTCTAAACATATATGAACCTTAGAATATTAATGATATTCTTGATTCCAATGCTTGGTATAACAAGAATGCCTTTCATGAAGGCCACTAGGAATTATCCGATCCCTCCACATTTTCTGAGATTATAATAAATTTTTCTTTTTTTTGAAAGCCCCCTCCTCTTGGATAGTTCATTTTTTTCTCCCGAAATTTGTTGCGACCAGCTCTTTGTAATGTTTTTTGTGGGTTATTTGACATGGAGAGAGAGTTTGGAAAGAATCTACAATGTTGATTTAGCTCTTGCTATATCTAGGAAGAGAAAGATGTTAAACATTCTTACCAGTGCAACTATACATATATAGGTAAGAGCTTCACTTAAAAATTAAATCAAGTTTTCTTTCATGGAGGGAGACCTCCTTTCCAAGAGTTGACCTACATTAAGGGAGAACATAAATCCATTGATTCTTATTTCATAGTTGTTCTAGCACCATTATCTTTGTTTTCTTTGGTTAGCATTGCATATTGCAGGTGGTTGTGAATAGTCCCTCTTCAAATTTATAGTGACTAACAACCGTTGCTAGAAATTAACAAAACAAACCAGATTTTGTTCCTTTTTTTATTTTTCTTTTTTTCACCTATGACAGCCATTTTTTTTTCTTCCCTTCCATGTTCTTTTTGGTTTTATGTTTATCTTCATGGTGACCAAGGTGTCCATTGATTCCTAATGCATGAAGCTTCATTAAATGGGTGTGATTTTGAAGATATGTAAGTATGGAAACATTGTCATCTTTGAGTTTACGAGCGTTAGCTCTCCCATGGGCTTGTGCCTAGAGGTGGACTATGGACTATTCTTCCTACACAATAGTGACCTAATAACCTTCTATGTGGCATGTAGGAAATCCAAATAGATAATGCTAATTGCACATAATGAGTTAGCGAGTTACAACACTAACATAGTTAAATGCCTAAAACAATACAACAAGCCTGCTAGCCTTCCCTGAGAAAACAAAATGATATTTGCACAAAATAAAAACTTGAAAATTGCTATTACATATACTTCTTGAATCTTGAAATAAGGAAATGAACAACGGCAAACATGAATGAAAATAAGACAATCCCCCTTCCTTACCGTCTCCACCAGCTATGGAGTTTGCTCGATCTCCATCAATAGGCTTGTTCATGGTCATCCCTATGGTCAGTGTCAATAAGCTTTTTTGGAAATCAACAAATTGGGGCACTTGGTAGTTGAGAAATGAGACTGGAACGACCCACGATCATCGATTTAGAAGTCTGAAATGGGGATTTTGTCCTATGATTTCGAGTAGCTTGTGGGTTTGTCTTTACCAACAATAGTTGTATGAATCTGTGATAATTAATAGTTGTATAAATTTGTGATAGTGATTATTGACATTGTATATCCTCATTGAATTCGACCATGAGCTAAGGATCATTCCTCTAGCACATTCTTCTCAGTTGGAAGGTCATGCGAGCACTTGGCGGGATATATATACACACACGTCGCAGAATTTGTCAGGGTTTTCCCTCACCTACACAAATAAATCTCTGTTATGTAGAAGCAATTATTAAATGATTTTTTTGTAATCATGTAAAAGGTAAGCAATACTCGCTGGAAGCATTAGTAATTCTATATTTTTCATGAGCGAAAACAAAGGTGCTACAAGTGGATCTGTTGTGTAGATGGGCGACACTTCTGCTTCGAAGGGATACACATCTCGCTGTGCTGCTTGCAAGAACAATAAAAATAAATGTTCATAGAAATCCATGCTCGCACCTTGTTTCCCATCGGATGATCCCCAGAAGTTCCTGCCGGTAAACAAAGTGTTTAGAAATGGATGCGTCGTCAAATTGGTATAGGTTTGTTATAATTAATAGCAAAGCTATCTATATTTGAATTGCAAAATTATTGCTAGGACTAATGTCCCTGGTACATGTAAGTTATGAATTGAATCAGTAGGTTTTATGCAAAATTATAAATGAATTAAGTCGAGCTTTAATGTATACTTTTGTTCTCCAATTGATCTAATTCGAGCTTTAAGTCTATATACGTAGAAAGTAAGCGGCATGGTGTATGAAGCATACCTGAAGACTTCTTACATCTGCTAATTGTTGATGCAATGTTCTTCTTTCTTTCACCAGGTAAAGGAAATGCTCTATCACTGTCTACCTGATGACCTGCTAATCACGTGTCACAAGGCTATCATGACCGAGAACAAAATGTTATGAATTACTGCAATGTTCCTGCCTGTTCTACTAAAACTTCTAGTATTCGTGACTATGACGGACGAATTTACCTAATAGGTGGCACACTGTCTTCAAGATTGGAGCAGAGTAGGGAGGCAGACACATAAGAAAAGGTAAATAAATTTCAGTTCCTTCTAGAGGCTACAAGGGTCAACGCTGTGCCTCAATAGGTATCTTAGCATGCATAGAAGGCCCACGTGCACTGCATGCAGATATAGATTTTGCAATGTAGATGTTGCAGGTTACATTTAGACATTAAATGTTTGCGAACTAATGCCAACGGGATCCTATCATTACTTGATCAATACACTTTTTGGTCCAATAATTCGAGTATTCAAAAACAAACTTTGTTAAAAAATAAGTCCCCATTGCTCCTAGCCTTGAAAAGAGGCCAAATGAGAAGTTGAACTTGCTAATTGGATGAGAAAATGATGATCTATAGTTTGAATAAATAGAAGTTGTCAATTGGCTGAAAAAATGGTGAGAAAGTGTTTTTCAAGACAAACTTAGGATAAATGTCTTTGAAATGTCTTTTGTTCTTGTACAAAGTAATTGAAATGGCGGCAAGCCAAATACTAGAGTCCCTGCTAGCCAGGCACGGACTAATAAGGAGTTACTATTTTCCAATGCTCTGTTAGTCAATCTTTTCTCATTGGTTGTTCAACAACGTTTGGAAGTAATATTACATGACAAGTGGTTGTACTTCTGGTAACCATGTTGTTCTATAGGTTTTTATTGAATATATTTTTCTGTTGATCTTATTTGATAGATAAGAGAAATACCCCTTTTACTTGGTGCAGGTAGATAAATTTTTTCTTTCCATCTTGCTTTTGCGACTTGATCGAAACGGGATCGTAGAGTGCCTTTAAATTAGATAGTGCCATTCACAGGTTAAATTATTTCTCAAAAAAAACAAAAATCTTATTTATGCAGTGCTTAGAAATATTATAGACAAATAAATTTGTTGATGCAATTTTAATTAAGGATTTATGTAGTGTTTATAGATATTAAATCTTTTAATCTCAAATGTATTTTATGATAAAAAAGATAAAAAGCCAAAATTGTTTTTAAATAAATAAATAAAATTGAGAAAATATGTATCAGCTTTTAATTAAATATAGTACAATCAATTAATGTAAAATTTTGTATGTGAACATGAGAACACGAAGACCCTTCCCCTCTACTGAACTAAAATCTAAAGCTCACCTAAAGCTCTAAGTGGACATGAGAAGTCGGAGACCATTCCCCTCTACTGATGAAGGACTTGAGAACTTTTTGATAGGATGAAGTTTGATTCGGAACGGAGCACGTGCTACCAATATTTTCCTGTCATCCAATTAGAACGTCCAATTGAAGCATTTTATGCATTTTGATAATGAAATTCCGTAAGAACACGACCTTGTTTGATGCAAAGTTCTCAACGATATCTCCACTATAGGTGGAGTCTGTGTAGATACTTTATTTGGAGGTGAAACTGTTGTCAAAAGAGTTTGGAGTGAGGACATTCAAGTTGCTGGTGTTATTGACACTATGGCATATTGAATAAAGATGGCTTGCAAAACTGTTTTTCAAACTTGGATTCATTATAGCTTTTTCCGTGTCATTGTGACAAACATAGGTGTTTTTATTTGAGATTTTGGAGTGGATACATAATAATGTTTCTTCATGATCTTATGGAAGTCCTTACAAATTCAAAATAAACAATTACTAGCACAATCACTTAACTTGTGGCTTGTGAACATTGATAGGTCACAAGTTAAGTGTCACTAATAAGTTATCAGTTACTTGTAGTACATGAAATAAACACCTATAGGTTACAAGTTAAGTGTAACTAGTAAGTTATGAGTTACTTGTAGTATGTGAAATAAACATATAGTACATGTACTTTCTTCCCTAATCTCTCTTTTCTTTCCTATCCTATTCCTTTCCTGCTTTGCTCTCCCTCTTTATTTGTTTTCAAGGATCTCCTGTCATGTCCAATGATGACTTGAACTTTGTACCCAATGATGACTTAAGAACTCTGCACCCAATGAGAACCTAGCATCACATCCAATAACCACATAAATGTTGAAGACTATCAACTCCATGCAACTTTAAAAACCCTAAGACTAAATGCATGTACAAAGTAAAGAATAAAAAATTATTATGTAGAAGTAACTATTACACATTGAAATCCATAGAAATGTTGAAGACTATCAACTCCATACAACTTTGAAAACCGTAAGACTGAATGCATGTACAAGGTAAAGAATACAAAATTATTATGTAGAAGTAACTATTAAACATTGAAATTAGTTAACTAATTATCCATTCCATAAGATAATTATAAGTCAAAATACCATATTAAAAATTGTTTTAAAAATACACTATAAATTAGAAATAAATAAATAAATTCTAGATTTCTATTGGCTTATGAATTCTTTTCTTTGTCCAATTTCCATCTCATTTGTATTTTGTCCATGTGTCCTAGCGCTAGCCTATTTTAAATAGACTCCAAATGTATTGGAAAACCTTATTCATATGTATTAGATATTTTTCTCATTAAATGTTAACAATTATTTTTTATATTTCTTTTTTTATAATTGTTAAGCTATCTAGAAATCTAAAATGCTAACATAGCTACTTAAGTTGTGGGGAGTGAATACGCATAGTTCATTAGTTAAGTGTCACAAATAAATTATATGTTACTTGGTGTAGTTAAATGGGTTGTCTACTAACTAGTGCTATTTATACATGAATCAACTACCGAAATCTACTAGTTATTTTTTCCATGATTATTTTTCTTTTATAATTGTTTATTTTGAATTTGGAACAACTGTCATAAAATAAATATAGATAGT
This sequence comes from Pseudotsuga menziesii, assembly GCA_001517045.1. Lineage (NCBI taxonomy): Eukaryota > Viridiplantae > Streptophyta > Pinopsida > Pinales > Pinaceae > Pseudotsuga > Pseudotsuga menziesii. The sequence continues at coordinate 596,080 of LPNX011202384.1, read as the reverse complement.
AAACATGTCTTATAGTCAGATTGATCCGGAGTATCTTCATAGTTGAAGAATGTAGAAAGTTCCCATTAGTTTTAATGGGATTTAGTCGATGAAAAGCTCCCAAAAATTTTCTTGATGCAATTGGAACATGATGGAATGGACTTCATATGTGAGAAAAAATGGAGGTTGAAATTACGACCAAAATAGATGTTTTTCCAACAAAGGTTTATAAAGTGTTTCATTCGAATTTTAATGAAAAACTATGTAAAAGGGAATTAAATGAATATGTTCAAACAAATTCTCATTTAATTTATAAAAAAATGAAATTAAAAATGTGTGAGAATACACCTCAAAAATTGGTTTCCTAGTCCTATGGGGTGTTGAGATATTCAAGGAGAAAGATGAGACCTTTCTTCCACCTATACCTTAAGGTGTCTCTTGATCCTAATTTATGGGATCATGGGAGAGATGTCCTCCTTAACATATGTGATGAGTAATCGTCCATGAAAAGGATATAAAATCCTCTTATTTAGAGAAGGAAGGGAAGATTTTTTGAAGAGACCTTTCTAGTAGCTGTCCTTGTATGAGAAAATTCATCCAAATATGGGAGAAGCAGTTCAGTTCATGTGAGAGCCTTAGTTATTCATGGTGATGAAGATGAAGACATCCCAATATGTGGATGATCCACTTCAATTGAAGAGCATACAAATGTATTTATGAAAGCCATATGTCCTTGAAGGAGATAATAAAGCAACTCAAATTTTGTTTGAGTCCAAAGACATAGCCAGGAGGTCTGGTCAGCTCCGTTACAATTTGGTTTATCATGTATGTATGTGTCCTTAATGGTTCTATTTTTATTTTGATTAAGTTTAGTTTATATACATTACGTTCGACAAAGTGCTCATATTTATATGTAAATAATTGTTAGCTAAGATCCTTAAATTGTAAACTTTAATGTGACTAAGTATTCCTCAAAGTTTTCAGATTAAGTGGTATCAAAGTAGATCTAACTAGTTTTTCATATTGTGAGTATAATAATGGGAAAAATGGTGAGGCAAGCATGGTTACGTGAGGTTGAAGACATTAGTCAATGTATCAAAGTGTAAGATGTTGAGCTTAGAATATTGTTAGTAGCTTCCGAAAACGACAAGAAGAGGCTACAACTATTGTTGCATGAGATGAGAGGAGAAAAAGTTGGGGAAAGATCTTCTCTAAAGAGTCAAAAAATGAAGAAGTTTTCCCATTCTATCCACATCATTAGAGGAAATTTCAGCTCAAAATGGGCCTTTTCAATCTAAGTCAAATTCCATGTCATCATGTGTTAGCCAAAGAAATTGCTTTAAATTTTAAATACCGTATAGGTATTAAACACTTTTTTAATATAAATTTGGGGATAGGTATCATAAAAAAAAGTTTTTTTTTGTTTGTATTTTTTGACATATATCCTTGTGTTTTTACTCTAATTTTGATAGGGAGATCTCGTTGGATGCGGAATTAAATTCTGCATCCAACGAGTACCCACTCGACATACTTTTGAAAGACCTTCCAACCCAAAAAACAAGAAATACCTGAAAGAATGTGATGATGACATCATCATAACATTTCAATTTTGAGGATCCAGGTTATGCTGTAATACAGACTGAGCCAGAGGTGAAAGATGCTAATACTGGTTGTCCTGATTCTCTCTCACTTAGTCATTTGGAGATCGATAAGAATGGTCGGGATAGAGTGAATACATATACAATCAGGGGAAAGAAAAAGAGGAAATCTGTTTCAAAATATGTTGCAGACCTCAATGTATGCTTTTTAAAGGTGGATGTTTAAAATATTCCTTTAGGGGAGGAGACACATCTTTCCTCCCTCAACCATTTCTAGGTTTAAAGAATCATAGCATAAAAAGGCTTTTAATGGAACGTATATCTCCACTTAGAGGTCCCATGTGGTGGTTTGAGTTGTTTTTCATGTCCATGGATGTCTAGCATCCTCATTTGCATCCAAACCCTAGGTATCTTCACATGACCATGTTAAAGGTCACCTAGTGCTCAAAATATCCTTTGGAAAGACAAGGATACCCATGGAAAGTCTTAAATAAGTCTATCATCCCTTCTAAAAATTGTTCAATTAACAAAGGCATAAACATTTAAAGAAACAAATACCAATGGTGTCACTTGTCAGTGACAATTTCCATATACTATCCTAAAAGGTGAACAACCAGTCTAAAACACCCTATGTAAATTGATCCTTATATCATATCAACACTTGCAAAGCACTATAGTAGCATCAATCAATGAATAATAGGTATTGAGAATATAGAGTGTAGCTTCCTCAAATCTAATATAAAAAACAATATTTAAATTACTATTTAGACCACCAAATAGTCTTGTAGTTGATGAAAAAAATGAGAGATTACTTTAGATTGTTGACCTTTATATTAGATGCCTTCAATGACCTGAAATGTATATAAGGTAAGAGCACAAAATGGGTACACATAAATCTTGTTCGGATAGAAAGGTTAAGTAAATATACAACTAAATATTGTTCGATATAGAAAGGTTAGCTTCCCATCCTTACATAGATTTGAAAGTGTGGTTTTGTGCATCCACAAGGAAACATAATATGCAAAAGGAAATGATGGAAGGACATCCAAAACCTTGACTAAAGCAATGAATTTCTAGAAACCTCAAGAGCAGAGGCTCCCTGGCATTCCTAAAAGCTTCAAAAAAATGCCCCTGCCTTAATTGGTCTTTAGTCACCTCTGTATCAAGACCAGACATAAAATGCAATATCCCAAATTTTGGACCTGCCATTTATAGGTGTGAGCGTATTGACCATGATGATTATATTGATGTTTTATTTTTATATTGGGTCAAAGAACCCACTGCATATGAACATGATGGTTTGTTTTGTATATTGGGAGTAAGCCAATTGTTGATGATATATAGGTATATATATGTTTTGTGTTGGGTGTGGACCTTGAAGCACATGATTGATGAAATGTTTTGTGTTGGGAATGGACCCTGAAGCACATGATTGATGAGATGTTTTGTGTTGAGCATAAAGCTCTAGAACAAATGAAAATATAATTTGGAAATGTTGGGCATAAGCTCTGGAGCATTCCATGTTGGTGTTGAGCATAAGCTTTGGAGCATTAGATTTTTAGCCATTGTATCCCTAGGTGTATCGTACAAGTACATCCTAGCATTTAGTGTTGAGCGAGAGATCTCTAATTGCACTATGTTTGTAACTCCCTATTATAAGCGTTGAGTATGGGCTCTGGTAAGCGCTAGGGGTTACTGAAAAGATTAAAATCACCTTCGAGTGAAAATGAATCGAGGAATAATATTGATCTCATCATATTTATTTTTAGGTGATTAAATGAAATTTTGAATTTATGTATTCTCATCAAGTACTGAAGAACTACCACGTTAAAAGAGAGAAATCTAACATGCAAGGATGTTTAGAGTTTCCTAGCCTAGTAGACCTGAGCCATCTATCTACTTGACCTTCATAAAGAAGTGTCGTTAAGTCTAATGGATCATGACACATGATGCCTGAAGACAACTGTTAACAAGTATTTTAATACTATGTATAAAGAATTAATTACGATTAATTATATAATTGAATAAATAAAGAAGAAAAGCATCCACCAATTATTATTTATGATTAAAGGATTAATAAATAGTGAAATATCTATGAAAGACTAACTAGGAACTAGTTAAAAGTTCCTAGGTTAAGAATTGAAAATTACAGCAGTAATTTAAAAAGGGTTAAATCAAAAAATCAAGGATTTCTTGATTTAACTGCCCCTTTGACTGAAAAGTATGCCTATAAAGACTCAAGCCAAGCAAAGGCTTGGGGTTTCTGATTTTTCATCTAGGAGAATTATTATTCTTCCTGTTCTGCTCCCAAGTGTTTTCTTGGAGAACGTTTCCTGGAAGGAAAAGAGGATTGATCGAGAATTGATTACCAGTTAGGAAACCCTACCTTAGGAGCTCTAAACTACTTGCATGTTGGGGTCCATCTCGAGGGGATCCGGATTAGAACCAATAATGATTCTGGGTCATGCTTGGGAGGAACGTGGTAGTTCCCAAGTGATTTGGTCATCAAATAGAGGTCAGATCTGCATTGAATTGTTAATGCTGGTTATTTGAGTCTATAGGTGCAGCCATTGACAAAGCTTCAATTTTAGGTATGAAACCCTTGAAGGCCTATTCTATTTCTTCCCAAAGTTTCATTACTGTTTATGTTAAGTAATGGCTACAATGAAATTTCTAACCCTAATGATTATGTTTTATGGTTATCAATCTCCTAGGGTTGTATATGCACTTTAACAATCATAGGCTGGATAAATCTTATTATATGCTGTACATTACTAGGGTTTGTACTTTGAGTGGAATGCTGCAATTATCTCCATGTTTAGTTATGTGCACCATACCTAGTTTTTGTTACCAGTTAGCCTATTCTACATGTGACATTACTCTACTGACATATTTCATTTGTCAGTAGAGGGTTGTTTTTAATTCAAGATTAGTTTAGAAGTACAGGTTATATATATATATATATATATATATATATATATATCAGTATTCAAATAGTTTTATAATTTATGTACTATTCGATTTATTATAAACTAAAGAACAAAACCTAAATATTTTAAACTAGATCTACTAGGTATGGAATTCATATAATAAACAAGACGACAAATTATTAAAGACCTTCTAAGGTCTGCTCTACATAACCATGTAAAAACAAATTAAATATTATAACATTCCATTTAATAAACATAATCATAATTACCAACAGAAAACGAATCATGACCATCCATGTGGTCCATTATCAAACTCTGTATTATTATATAAAATCTACAATCCAAACCACATCCATTTCCATAATTCAAATGTTTATTTCACAGTCCTATTATTACAGTCATCCATTATAAAACATAAAGGGTTTTAAAGGTTCCATTTAAATTTATCTACACATAACCAAACATATCATCTTAACCCTTTGAAACAACTAAAACCCATTTTGCCAATAAGAGGTCGCGACATCGAATCCTGTAAATGTCCAAACTCAAGACAGTAACATTAATAAAACCATAAACATTTTATACTCAAGCAGTAAGTAATCACATAATCACCTCTATACAATCCATGCTTTACATCTAGTATGTGCAGGCTACGCTTTTAAGCTATGCCACAATCCTTCAATCCAAACAAAACATACAATAATGGCGATGGTCGTAAAGGCCCTAGTTACAGCCTCAACCAAATTCCAATATAAACACACAGTCATGCTATTTTTAAACCAAATAAATATCATGGGTTGTCATAACCCCGGCTGTTACAGCCCGATTCTTTTCAAGTAAACAATCTACAAATATAATGCCAACTAAAATCTATCACAGTCATTGGGAGAGGAACATGCCATTCATGGCATGGCCTGCACCAATGCTGGGCCAATTCAAACTAAGAATACAATACTCTATTTTAAAACACGGACTCCATTTAGATGCTAATGTAGAGCACATGGTGGCAAGCCAATGGGCTATGACACCATTGTTACAATGGTGCAGCCCATGGCATAACGCCTAAGCTCTAGAAGCTCCCTACTCACCATACAAACCAAACATACAGAGTGTTGTGCATACGGCCATAACCCAAAACAATAATTTATACACAGAGTAACTTTCCACAGGCTGTAAGGCCATGATCGATCCCTTTAAATTCCACTTAAAACGCAACATTTAAAATAACCATACAAAACCCAAGTTTACACAGTATTAAACACTGAATGAAATCGTAGGATTCTCATACCCAAAAATACATTACAGTCTTCATATTAAAAACCAACACGCAGTGTAATTACATAGTGAGGCTCGAACCTTCTTTACAAATAGTTAAAGTATTAAAATGTGAATGGCAAGCTGTGAGCTATGGCACCATTACAAGTAATGGTGCAACCACCGCCAAAACTAATGCCAAACCTCTCAACAAGAGACCATTTAAAAACCAGATCAAACTACATCATAAGCTCTAAAGGCAGATTAAACAAGTGCCATATGAAACCCCAACCCAGTAAATATTTCCAACTCAGAAATGCCCAGAATGAGAGGAGGCAATTGATTCTTTCTAGCAGGCTTACCATGGCCGTAAAGGAGAAATCCCACCTCGACAGTGTAGCCCTATGCAAACCCTGGAGCACCTTTGCATTCACCTGTAGACAAACCCACATTGGCATGAGGAGCATGACCATGCAATGAAGGAACCGATGAAGCAATGCATTTTACACAGAGCCAGTTGAGCTTACCTGCGAATCGATGGGGTCGTCTCCATTCTCCAAAGGCACAGAGGCCACACTACACCACAATGCCAAAACCATATTGCACAAATAGTGAATGCCAAGTCCTTTTCCAAGGGTTTTCACCAACCCTGATGGCATTAATGCCACTATCTGGTGGCCATTAATGCCACCATAAACCCCAACCATACGTTTATGAATCAACGTCATATCAACCAAGTCATACGTTAAACCCTCTATACGATGGTTTTGCCACCCTTTAAATGTGAGTGTAGGCTCAAGGCTATTGACATGGTATGTATACCATAGTCCCAACCTTATGGTATGCACAACCCTTAACACTAACATATAGTGTTACAATGATTTCCCTTAACACTGTCATATATGTTGTAACGTCTTCCCCTTAGCAACAAGCTTATAGTGTTATCATATCCCCTTTAGGATAGTTCATATAGGTAGTGTATGTGCTTAAGTCATAAGTCTAGGTTGTAGAATTTAGGATTCATGGAAAATGTAGTATGCCATAATTCCCTCACTAGGAAGAACAAGCATACGTTTACAAGCACGTAACCAAGGTAGACCTACAAAATAGAAACAATAGACGCGTAAAGTAATTAAACAAGAGATAGACAATAATAATGGAAGGACAGTAATATAATTCATAGCATCCAGTAATCTAACGAATAAATATAATTAGCAAACATAGAGCGTACCTGAGTCATAAAATGGAACAGTAACAAAAGAACAGGGAAGAACGAGAAGTTTAACTAAGAACTGAATTGTTTCAAGTAACCAATAATCCCGATGTCGCAAGAGTAACCTGTGAATCAATGAATAATGTGCCTTAGTTCGAACGAACAAAGTAAGCCTGTATAACAAAGAATAACCTTACCTCTTAGATCGTCATGAAAGAACAAGTCCGGCCACTCCACCACATTATTCCCATCAACAAAGATAAGTTAGTTTTTATTTAATAAACAAAGTACACATGTGCAGGAGTAAAACAATGATCTATATAACTCATGAATTCACCAACAATAATAACTAAGATATATCGACACTTTAATTAACAGAATTAAGACATAAGAAATAAACGAACTAATAGTCACGGAATGGATAAGAGATTAACAAGACAGTGGGAAGAATTTGAAGAGGTTGAAAGCTTAAGGAGCATATATGTTTTCACATGAGTACTAATGATCCCTTCTGTGTAGTTTTCACTAGCCTATAAATTTTATTTAAAAATGCAAGAATGGCTCCCTATTCTTCTCTGGCATGAATCTCACCAACAACCTTTATCACTTGAGTGACATATGAAGGAACACTCAGTTGGGCATGCTTCACAACAGAGTTTTGTGAAGCTTCTAAATCATCCCTTGCAATGTACTTAGTATCTATAGGAAAATTTCTTCCAGTTACATGGAAAATGGTGCAACCACCAAAATAATCTGATAATGTATTTGCATATGTTGTTGCAAACATTATGATAAGCCTCAATTCTGGTCTCTTGAACAAGCTTATTTTAACCAATTCTAAAAGAAGGTCTGTTCTTAAGATCCTCTCATGTGCTTCATCTAATATGATGCAGCTGCTAACTTCCAACACAGAATATGACATACATAATTGAAGGAGTACATGGTTAGTCATATAGTTAACATTCACTAATGAACTCTCTCTAGGAGTGTATGCAGTGAAACAATTAACAGACTATATGCCTCCATAGCATCCTTTGCATTCTCCCACAACACTTTGTTGTAGAGACATTGCGGCAACTTTCCTGGGCTGTGTGCATACCAAGGAACCTTTGATGGAAAATCCCGAGTCTACAAGATACTGCAACAACTGAGTAGTATTTCCAGAACCTATCTCTCCAAAAAATACCATTACATGCATTTTTATTTCATGTTGAGAACTCAACACATTAAGTGTGGAATTAAGTGACGGGCCTACGAAACAAAGGGAAAAAGAAAGAATTAAGAAATTATAGCTCTGCAACAAGCCAATGCAAAAGAGGGAGATCCCATAGGGGATTCTAAAAATAGACCATATTTGGACGTGGAGGGTGGAAAGACATCAAAGTCGATTGATTCAAATGAATCACGGGTATGGAGATGAAATAACTTTATTGGCATTGACAACAATTCACAGGTCATTAACGAATGGTACCTAGTGCTAGGAAAAAATGATATGACAAGGAATCCATAGCCTCATCAGTTATTCTTTCTCCAATCATGTATTTTGGAGTAGCATAGAATTTGTTGGCCACAGGTAGATGAAGGAAAAGGAGATGCTATCCCAAACCTATCATGTTGGTTCCAAACTCCATCCACATCATGATAAGAGTAATGCCAACTCAAGACTTGTGAAAGCATATTTATTTAGCACAAATAATTTCTCAAGGATAAAATAAATAACACTATAAAAAAAGGCTATGTTTCAACAATGTTATATGTTTTCCCTGGGCTTATTAGACTGGTAAAGGATTTTAAAAACTAGTGAAATACACATGAATATATAGGTAAAAATATTATATAAAAATAAACAAAATTGAACACAATCTCTATATATAAAATTAATGTGTAGCATTATATTAAAACATCACAAAAGATAAAAAGACAATAGTTATAGGAATTAATTAATTGATTGTGGTTTATTCTCCCGAGAGAAGACCAAAAATAAATAGGATTAGTTCCACAGTGGCACTGTAATGTTGTATGTCAATTGACTATCAAACACCTCAACATATCAAGACGGGCACCTATCTGACTTACCCAATGTAATCATGTCCTAGGAAAACATAAACTATAGTTTTATCATCCCTCCAAGTTCATGATGACCAAGTTGCTTCAATAAACCATAAATATGACCATTTCCAACCTCTTTAAGAGGAAAAATCACCATAAAAAAATGAGATAACAAGAGCCATATGCACTCAAAATATAAAAGATAATTCTATCAAACTAATAGTCTAAACTTTTGACTAGCTACACGAAATCCCATAAGTTAGTAAGATAACTAATGATGGGAAGGAAGCAATATAAGTTTCTAACATATACATGTTTAAACTCTCCATCATGGATGTATCCAGTGAAGTTTGTGTGCAAGAAAATTTTTAGGAACAAAAATTTCAAAATTATCTCTAAAAACTTTGACCTTCGATTTTCTAAAGACCAAATCTTTTGGGTGAGTAAATTTAATCTCGATACCAGTGAGTACAATGCCTATTATTATAGTCATTATTCATGGGTTCAACACCTACATGTTCATGCCACTTTAGCATAAACTAATCCATATTGCAAATAGAAATAATGGCATCTTGCATCCAACTATAGTGAAAGGGAGGATTTTGTCACCACAGGTGGCTGACTCAACTTGTTTACGCTACTTTCGGAATAATGTGGTAGATTATATTGTACAAATAGCACATGATCAAAATATTAACAACATAATTGATTTCTTACATGCATTGTATGGGTCTTTCCACTACTTGTTACACTGTATGCAAACACTATTCCTACAAAATAGCACTAGAAAAACATTAGTTTCAACCTAAGGCATTCCAAGAATTAGGATCTTAAACATTGAGAAGTTAGAAAAAAGTACATTTACACATCCCCTTAGTCGAAAAAAATTGTCAAAAAAATTTGGAAAATATGATTATTATTTAGCTATGCATCAAACAATATGTAACTATAAATTGACAGTTTTACCATGAACATCAAATGTCGAATAGGGAATATGAAAATACAATCTTTTCAATAGAATATTCTAAAACTAAAAGACCATATTTTAATTGAGATATTTGAAGACACCTACAAATATGAAGCCCGATGCCTATGGAATCACATTATAACACAAGGTTGAAAATAAATTAAATTTGACATTGACATGATTTTAGACGTTGAATTCATATAAAAGGAGGGTTTTCCAAGAAGATTCTCGTGTACAAATAATACCACTACTCAAAGTAATAGTACATTAAAATGGTTGCAACTTAAAATTTGTCCTTTATTAGGAATCAAGCTCCATAATGGTTTCCCTGTTTCCCCTTACCTATATACTCTAGTTGTTAATGTCTCATGGTATCTTTTGGAGGCCACTAGGATTCAAGGTAGAATTTGTTGCATGTCTCTATCGGATGGGTTGGAAATGATTAAGAATCACTTTGTTGATGACCCCTTTCTCTCAGTGCATTGGATCAGTACTCAATGCAAGATATTAGGAGGTGCTTTGATACCTTTCCTAATGCCTCTGGATTTGTGGTCAATGACATGAAAATGGATTATCAGCTGATCGGGAGTCATGATCCCCTGGGTTAGATTCTTGCTGGCACTATATCAAACCTAGTGAGATCATCCTCTACCTTAGGATCCTTTTGGGACCTTGTATTTTTGTTGTTGAAATGTGGAGCTGGTTTCTTGAGACATCACAGTCCAAGATTTTAGGGTGGTGGTATAAGGATGTTCCCTTGGAAAGGAAGCTTAAAATAGTATCACACATTCTACAAGCTTCTCATATATATTATGATCCTTGCTAGCTCCTTATCAAGAGTTAGTTCAAAATATTAGAGTATATTCTATATCCTTTCTCTGGTCTAAGTACAGTGGTGAGCAAGTGATACCCATTGTCCCTTGGGATGTTTTCATTATGCCTAAAGATGAGGGTGGGATTGGACTTATTGATGTGACAAATCAAGGACATATATGAGTTGCTACATGGATTGTCGAAATCCTTGAGGGATCTATCCCATGGAAAATTATTTTGCATCATCAATTTTAGTCAACTCAGTAGCTTTTGATTCGAGGACCCTTGGGTTGTGTGATATCATATCATCACCACAACCTTCTAGGGTGTCTAGATCTATTAGTTGTAAGATAATTTGGAAGGCTTGGAGGTGTGTTGCTCTATTTTTCATATGTAACTTCTTAGGAAGTTACGTAGGATGAAATTTGGCATGGAAGCCTATCTGGCGCTAGACAGATCAAGGGTGATGTATAGTAGAGTGTGCTACACTCCAAGCATGAAAACTAAGTAAGAAGGGTGTCCTCTTTTAGAGGGATTTCTAGGACTTCATTGTTGAGAATTGTAGCTTGGATAGGAACTTCTTATAAGAGTTTTGGTATGAATGTGCAAGGAGTGGCTCAAGACATTTCCTAAAGTGATCACTTAGGAAAAGTGGATAGTATTTATATTATGTAATTCACTTAGAAAAAGTGAAATATTATTTTTTGAAGTTGATTCTAATAAAGTGTATTTAATACATCAATGACTTATATAAGATTTAATCTATGGAATCCATCTCAAGATGAGACTAAAGTTTTGGAAAAGAATAAAGATAGACAAGATAGAGAAGTTGATCCATCTAAGAAGATTTAGAAAATAGGAGAATAGATAGAATCTAGGAAGAAGGATAAAGAGCAGGGTTGTATAACAGTCGTACAAAAACTGTATAATCGATGCTGCTATAGTAGTTGTTTTCCCCTTTTCTAAGTAATTCATACACCTCTTCAATAGGTTGTACTAATCTGTTTGATAGTGATTTAACTGACTATTCATATTCTGGTTTTAGTAGACTGTGAAGGTTTCCTTTTAAGATTTGATCACTAAATTATAAGATTATTAGAAAGAGGAAATACTTGTGTATGTGTGTATTTCCTTTATGATTCCATCGTTTACTTTTACAACTATTGTGTGATTGATGCTACATTCATAAAATAATTTATGCTTTTGATGCAAGATGATGAGGAGCTTGAGTTGGTCAAAGATCCAGAGATATCTCAATCTTACTGGATGATGCAAAGTAAGGATGGAATGTAACAGTATTATGTTCAAGGAATGGTTTTCATATAACCAATTTAGTACATCTCCAAGTACCATTTATCACATATCCAAGTATTACAACTGAAGTTAGTGTCCATCTTTTAGGACGCATAATGACTCTAAAGTGCAAAGTAAGATCAATATTGAATCATTGCATGCTTATAGATGATGGATATATAGAAATATCACCCACCTTGTGTGTCAATGGGAAACCAATGTGGACATCAAAGTGAAGAGAAGAAAATAAAGAAACATAAATTGGTGACAGTGAGACACGAGTCATCCAATGTAATACTTTTCTTCAACACTTCAAGGACGAAGTATTTTGAAGGAAACGGTGATGTAAAAAACTTAAATAAGAATAATAATAATAACAAATAATAAAAATATAACCACATAAATAACATTAATATTAATAATAGCCTGCACGGGTATGGCTCATTGGCGGTTCCGTTGTTATGAAGTCACTTGTTGTAAATTGGAGGTAACGAGATCAATCCCACCTGGGTTTACCTATGTCCCATGTCTTGTGGTGGGTGTGGGGCACCTAGGGTTATAGTGGTAGTGGGAATGGATCCCTGGACCCCGTGTCACGCGAGTACCATCCCAGCCCCAGTTGTTGATTCCCCTAGTAAAAAAAAAACATTAATATTAATAATAATAATTAAGTGAAGCATTGCAGGTCACACCCCTTCACTTGAAGACCACTAATCCATATTTAAATACTACCACAAGTTCATTGTAAGGAATCCGTTATTATTCAATGATTTATTTATTAATAATTGCAAATATATTTGTCTTATTCATAAAAGCACAATTGTGTTCATATAGTGGATATTTGCAAACTAACAATCTAGGTCTTCTTAGATTCAACAATATTCTATTCGACACCTAATTTTTCTTCCAAATTTTCTATTCTAAATAGTAAAAACATTTTGTTTTAAAATCAAACATTTATTGAAAAGTAATAGTAAACTCATCTGAAGTTAAACTATACCTTTCATGTTCTTGTTTATCTATATCAAGTTGGTGAAACCACTTTAAAGCTTCACCCTTTAAGGGAAGGGAAGCAAATTGAGCCATGATAAAATTATTTCTCTGCATCGATTGCTATGGATTCTTGACAATAGCCTTAATCTCATGGAAGCTGACAATAGCCTTAATGCAAATTTTCGGTAAAATATTCTCTTAATTTTTGGAGCACCAAGCTTCAAACTGGTGCCCATTTTCATTCTGATTTACACCTCGACAATCTCTTTCTTTATGTATTCTTCTTCACCAGTCTTGATTACCACCTATGTGTCTCCATTAGTTTCTCCTCCTATCAGCTGATGATTCTAGAAGGACTTGCTCTCTATAGAAATGCCCAAAAATCTTCAGAAGCCATAGTCCTCTTGTATTTTTGTTCCTAGATAGCTTCTCCATGTATTCATTTGCATGTGTAATTTTCTTCGTAAAAGTCTCTCCTATATACCATTTTACAATATCTTCCAAGTTCCTACAAAAAGTTTATTCTAGCTCTTGAAGACGTGATAGTCCTTTTCTCCTTGTGCAATAGTATGGAAGGATGTTGTTATATGAGTTACTACCAATCCGAATTACAAAATTATAGATAAGGAAAAAGGACAAGAAGAACCAAAACATGAAAATACGAATAATATTCTTATGTTATTGCATCTGAAATTTGAATGCACAAGTACTTCAATTATTTCCTCCAACCTATAGAAGGAAATTGCATGTGAGCATTTTCTTTGCAAGACAAACACCATTTAACAACAACAAAATTAAGCAAGAGTTGCAATCTTTTGTAAGCAATAGTATAGATGAGAGCATCCTTAAAATGCATCTAAGTAAGAAAGAAGTGATAAACTTTAGGAATACATGATTCTTTTGGTTCTATCCAAGTGGAAGTCAAGTATATATTTTCTCTAAGACTCTTAATGATATATGTTGCCACGTAAAGAGTCATAAATTCTTGATGTGGAAAAAAAATTATATCTTTGCTTGGCAATCTTACATTTGGGAAAAATTCTACATATTTTCATGCAAATTTCTTCACTGAGACCACTTTTCACATTCCTCAAGGAATATTTGCATATGTAAAGGCATGATTTGACGTTATATGGACCTTATGCACCGTTGCAAGAGAATCAGGTATTTTCTAGGAGGACACCCTACACTAGAAGTTGACACATGGAAAATGATCCCCATTTACAAGGTTAAATGCATGATTCTAGGAGTTCTCATCATCCAAGGATGTTCTATGATATCTATGACCATGTTCATTGATTAAGAAGCATATTTTAATAGGGAATTCAACTAGGAGAGATCACAAGGAGATAAAACTATCAAGAGACTAATAACTGACAAACTTTGCACTAAATTTACCATATTCCAATGACACAGAGTTAGCGGTTTGATATAAAATTAGTGGGAAGTTTGCTTACCTGTGTCCAGAGAGGGTTTCATGGTTGCACTCAATGTGTAGTTTAAAATCATCTGGGTTGTAGTTTAGAAATTTCAAGTGCATAAATTGATTGGCAACTAAAAATAGTACACATTAGAACTAAAAAAAATCATTTCAATAATCATTCCCAAAGATGGTTTATAGGAGACTGCAAAAATACAGGGAAAACCATGAACCTATAAGACATGGAATATTCCCAAATGAAAATTGTGGACGTTGCAAATCAAGACTATTTGCAATGAGTTCCAACCTTAACGAAGAAAGTATTAATTCTTAGGGAACAATAATTTAGATACAGGAGCATGAAACATATAATGTATTACCAATTCAATATTTAATCAAAGTTGGATCTTAACTCATACATAACAATTCAAAGTTAAATTTTTTTAATTAAGCATTCACTACAACAAAAAATGGATTTAGTGCCGGATTTTAGTGTAATTTTTTCCCAATTGTGATGAACAATCTGGCACTAAACTTGAAGCTATTGTACATTTTCGTAAAATGCCATCTATTGCATATTTTTTTCCATCCTTTTCAGCATCGATTTTTGCGTCCATTTTTGTGCCCAATTTTTTCCATCTTTTGTTACGCCTTTATTTCCGCCCAATTTTACAACTTCTATTGCATCTTTTTTTTGTACTTTGTTACATCCTTGTTTGCACCCAGTTTCACGCTCAATTTTGCATCCAATTTTGCTTCTTATTTTTCTCCTAGTTTTTCATCGAGTCTTGCACCCAATTTTGCACCATGTTTTGCATAAAATTATGTGTACAATTCTGCATCTAACATTGCATCTAGGATTGCATCCAATTTTCGGCCCAATGTTGTGTCTATTTTTGCATCCAATTTTACTTATAATGTTGCATTCCCATTTGCATCTAATTTTGTATCTTGTTTTACGTCTTTTTTGTATCCATGTTTGTGCCTAATGTTTCATCTCATTTTACATGGTATTTTGCATCTAGGTTTACACCTAGTGTTGCATCCCGGTTGATGTCTTTTTTTGTACCTATGTTTGAGCCCAATGTTGCACCCAGTGTTGTGCCTAATGTTGTGCCTAGTTTTCCAACCATGTTTGTATCTAATATTGGATCTAGTTTTGTGTCTAATGTTGTATCCAATCTTGCATTCAATATTACATCTAGTTTTACATACAATGTTTTGTCCCATCTTGCATCCAATATTGTGTCTTATTTTAAGTTTTTGTTTGCGCCAAGTGTTCCTTCCATTTTTGCACCTGGTGTTACACCTAGTTTTATGTCCATCGATACACCATATTTTGTGCTCAATTTAATGTTCAATTTTACATCTAGTTAGGAGTCCACTTTTGCATCTACTGTTGCATTTAGTTTTGGACCTAGTATTGCATCTAGTTTTGAGTCATTAATTGTGTCTAGTGTTGAGTCTCTTTTTGCATCCAATTTTGCGTTGTGTGACATCCATTTTTGTGTCCATATTTGCGTTTGACATAAGGTCAACTTTTGCATCCACTTTTGTGTTTGGTGTGACGTCCACTTTTACATCTTGTTTTTCATTTAGTGTTGCATCTAATATTGCATCCATCTGGCACTACTGGATTTTTTACCTTTATAAATAAATTCCAATATCATTAGGGCATGGAGGAATCGAACCACCAACCTTCTTCTTGTAAAACATGCGCTCTTCCATTGAGCTAGCACCCTTTAAGAATCGGGAAGAGGAGCAATATTAACACATAGATTTGATCATTTGTAATTCTAATAAAATACAATAAGATCCAAAGACATTCAAGATTAAAATTCAATTTAATTTTTCAAACACACTAATAAGCACAAAAATATACCGTCCTTAGGAAACAAAATATCGTAAACAGATACGTAATCTATTAAAGTGGTCTGCAAAAGAGTCTTAGAGAACAACATAATGCATTGATGCATACCTAATAACCTAAAACTGATATGGACAAAGAATAAGGGATGTGTTTAAGAAATAGTTGTAGAATCCAATTGAGGATGTGTGTGTTGCTACATAAATTTTGTTATTCATTGATGAGGTAATTTTGTTCAGCAATGGGATGGTAAGAGAAGAACTCATGAATGGTTACTAAAAGAAGATTCCTACAAACTAAATAGTGCTACAAACTAACGATAAACTTGGGGAATATTTCTTAAATCTGCCAAGAAGTACATATAACTCCATTATACCTACCATCTACAAAACCTGTACCTACGACAGCTTCAAAATCAACCACTATCTATAGAATAGAGACAACACATTCACATCCCAGCTAGAATAGACCATACCGTAGTCATGGCCTATTAGGAGAGGGTATGCACATTCAAAAATAAGGTTTATCAACCCCAGAAGAATGATGCCTAAGTGAACAGTCCAAGAGCAGCGCAGAGAAATGAACACGGTCTACTTTATCAGCAGCAAAATGGAATTATCATGCATTCTTCATGTGCTAACAAATGGAATTCAATTAAAAGGAAATTGTGAAATTATTAGTGAGTCCAATATGACTACAACAATAATCCAGTTCAAATGATGGAGAAAAACATTTCTTAGCTAGATGCAAGGTCCTTGATGCACTTGGAGTAATGTTGATGGTAGCAATTCGAATGAAGACTGAGCCAAAGAAGTTGAATGTTACAATGGCCAACAGGTGGGGAGGAAGAGGTTCAATAAGAAACCACCAACAATCATCATAATAGATGAAGCAAAAACCTAAAAGAAGTGAAGAAACCATCAAGTTGAGATTTAATATAAGAATGTGAAGTTCTTATTAGGAATGTGGGTCTGCCTAAGTTTCGATATGTCTCATTAGAAAGCTGGTAAAAGAGACTTTCAGAAAATAACAAATTCTAACCTCTAGTGTTGTTAATTTTTCCCTTCAAGGTAATTGTATGGAAATGTATCAGAGAGTTTGAATTAAATTTTAATGTCCTTGTTTCAAGTTGTGTGGTGAGTGAAAGAAACTGTAGTAATTATCTGTAAAATCACCTAACCGTGAAAAGAAAAAATAATAATACCTAGTGAAGTGGTAGAAAAAATAACACTATTTAGTTATACATATATTCATGTTGCATCAAGTGGTAGATATAGGAAACATGCTCTAGGGGGGCCTACCACATACATGAACATACAAATTCATTTGGTATGGCCCTGAAACACATCTGGTACAAGGTGTAATAAAAGCTGGCAAATCCAAGCTATTGATAAAATCCTGATTGCAATTTATGGAGGGAAGATAAGAGCAACTGTCATGAATTAACTCAAGGTGCATTTCCAAGACTTCGGATGATCAGGTGAAAGTTACTAAGGACAATAACAACCATTGTTGTTCATAATATATACTTATCAGTTTGAACATTCATGCATATAGACCTCATGATTCCGAACACATCATCTACACAACTATTCACTTGCAAAAAATCCATTGAAGAAAAGATAGAAGACTACATTGCAATGAAATATATATCATCAACAAATAGCATCACGAGGCCACTACTCCATTCATTCTCGTCATCAGCAATAACATTTGTACAAGACTTTATATTATTTTAGTGCAAACAAGTTAATACAAGGTTAAAGGATACAAAATGCAACATAAGGTATCTATTTGGTAATATTC
>LPNX011202384.1:531862-577841 GCA_001517045.1 Pseudotsuga menziesii | reverse complement strand
AAACTATCACATTTTATTACTATATAAAGCACAAAAATGCTTTCTATGGGTGTTGTAGCACAAAATACAAAATATAAATCTTACTTTTCTTTGTAAACCAAATCCTAAACTATCCACTAAACATAATGTCCCTTTTAGGAAAACAAATATAGTCTTCCTTTAAGATCTTTTAAAAAACTAAAACTATAAGATAAAAAAACACAACTGGAAAATTTTGAAATAAAACTGCAAAGGTCAGATATAGAAACCTTTGGCATGCCCTCATTGAAATTTACAGCAAGAAGTATCCCAAAGTGGATAAGTAATACCTCTTTGGATATAGCATCAACTCATTGGTTTAATTCTCTGTAATGTGGTATATTTTGAAAGTATTGAAGATCTCAACTATCTCCTTAAGACATTATGAAGCCTTTACATTATATACTTGTAATCTCATACATTGGGTTCATGTTAGTTATTTTCTAGTTTCCAATGTAGTAAAGGCAATATTCTAGTAAAAAAATTGTTTGATACTCAATATTGTGCAATCTTTCGTCAACCTAAACCTCAAAACTTTGGATTTTTCTGGATTGTCTAGATACTAACTCATGTGGTCGCTATCTTTATTTATTTTTATAATTAGTTATTGTGCACTAACTATACAAGTTTGTGCCTTTTCCTTGTTCGATGAATCTATGTCAGAGACTCATACTTGTGTTCACTTGACTATCTGCAAAATCATTTTTCCTTTATAGCTCTTTGCATTTTTCAATGGTGTTTGGCCTAAAAGAGCATAATTATTACTACACCTTACACCCAAGTTAGAAAATGTGATGGCCTAAAATAGCATAATTATATAATGATGTATAAATGAAATTGAAAAGTGTTGAAGATGTGTATGGATTGAACACCTTTATGAAGGTGCGTAAATGTAGGGGCCAGTAGTAAAAGAAAGAGGGGCTTCACAGCAATGGTGAACAAGGCAAGAGAACAACATCAAGACATTGAAACTGTAGTAAAGCTGCTGGGAACACATTTAAACACATATAAGCACAATGCCTTAATGAATATGTCACCCTCAGTCTTAGGCAAAGTTTTCATTTGGAATATAGAAAAACAACAATAAATAATCTTGTTTCAACAATAAATATTCATAAAAAGAGGTCTCTCACAACAGTATGAGGTGTGGGATTAGTCACCAAAGAAAACCCCTATAGCAACTAGCATTATAATCTGGGCAGATTTCCAATAGGTAAGGATGTTGCAGACCTATATCTTTCAGTGTTCCCTGTAGCAACTTCAACATCAATTGGAGACCCAATGATAACCTTAAATGAATTTAGCTTACAACAATAAAAAATAGTAATTTGAAGACTAAAAAGGATTGCAGATGTGGCATAAACATGTTTAACCTTGGATGAGTATGATGGTGTTATCATGGAGTAGATTGGGACTGAATTTGTCAATTTATCCTTGTGTTTTCCTCTGCTATCTCAATGAAGAAAATATTGGGGATTTTTATATGGTTGTTTAAATGTACAAGGATGAGGTTGAAAAAGCAATGATGCACAATGCCTTAAGCAATCATGTAAAACAACTCTTATTATATTTATAAGGATATGCTCTTGATCTCTGTTTAGTGGTCTCCCTGTGGGAAACCATCTAAAACTCCATAAGACCTCACCATGTGCTACTATGTTCCCATGTATACCATTGCATACACTTGTATCCTCCTATTCCATCAAGTATCTTGTATTCACGACTATAACCCAATGTGTCTCCATAGTTGTCTTGTACCTTCCTAGCCAATTTAGCAATGCATATACACCCATGATGGTTGGTCCACATGGTAGGTGCTTAACTATGCCCTTCATGATTAATCCTTTCTCCAACATAAGTGGCTCATGATGACGTTCATGGTCGAAGACCTCTATGTCATATCTCTCCTCATTCACCTACAAATTTGAAGGCTCCTCATGCATAATCATCAAAGGTCGTTCCCTCAAATCACATGTGACACTCATGCCCTCATGTGTCACTCATGTCATGAGAGCCCTATCATTGGTGACCAAGCACCAATCCTGGTGTTCCTTATTAAGGATAATGAAGGCAAGGTAACCACATGGAGATGAGCTAGGCTAGATGTAGCTTGAGTCAAGAAAATATTTGAGTTGGTGCTCAACCTCAAGGAGGTTAAACAACATGCAAGAGAGTTAGAGAGAACAAAATTGAGAGTTAAGTCAATGGAGTGCTTAATTGTTCTTAATATTTTTTGTAGGAGGAAACCCAATAGGGGGAGTAAAAACATCAACAAACTCATTAATCAATGGAAGTGTGTGAAAGGGAGGGGACTACGTATCATTACCAAGGACCACTAGGAAGATGATGCAGAGGGACAAATATTAATGTACACTGAACCATAGAATCATTCCCAAAGATAAGAGTTCATAGATCTTAGAATCCTTGAAGAGCTTATAAGTATTGCACCCAACATCATAAAAAGACTTAGTGTTGATGTTAGTAGGGAATGCCCAATAAACAAGTTCAAACAATTAAGAGGGGAAACATCTCAATGGATGATGTTATGAAAAGCACCAATGGAAAAGGTAATAGTGCAGTGTTGATTACCCAGCAAGCAAGGGACATATTTGGGTCAAACCTAGATGATAAAGGAAGGGGAGGGAGGTAGTGAGTAGCTACAAACATTTGACACTCATGGGATATGAAGTTATTTTAGCTCCCATTATCAAGAATAAGGGTAGCGAACTAATCTTTTACTTAACAATTATGCAAAAAGAGGAAGTCATCGAGGGTTGTGCTGGGTCCCTGGCTATGAGAAGTAGTCAAGAATTTGCAATGGTAGGGTTGTCCAATGAAATTACCTCTTGTGCTTTATGCAACTAAGGTAAGGAAATCTACATTAGGGCTAGGCTACTCATCAATAAAGAGGGTTTTGGAATCACCTTTATGTCAAAGAGGTCTACACTTAGTAGTAGAATGGATATGTGTCCTTTGATAGGAACACCAACAACCAAGACTAGAAGATAGGGAAACACACTAAG
The DNA here is from genome assembly GCA_001517045.1 of Pseudotsuga menziesii. Lineage (NCBI taxonomy): Eukaryota > Viridiplantae > Streptophyta > Pinopsida > Pinales > Pinaceae > Pseudotsuga > Pseudotsuga menziesii. The sequence goes on along the minus strand of LPNX011202384.1, from coordinate 574,800 downwards.
AGGTAGAGCTGAGGAGATAGTGGGTGGGATTGATGTGGAACACAATTGAGGGCTAGAAGGTTGTAAGGAACGAGAACATTTATCAAATTTTCTTTCAAGAGATAGGGCACAAAGGAATGCTTGGTCAAGAATGGTATTACAAATAAATCCATCTCATTTCTAAAAAATGGTAACAACCCAACAACAACCAAGACAAGAGAGGGCAGTACACTAAGAGGTAGAGTTGAGGAGATAGTGGGTGGGGTTGATGTGGGATGAAATTGAGGGCTACAAGGTTGCAAGGAATGAGAATGTTTATCAAATTTTCTTTCAATAGATAGGACTAGAAGGAATGCTTGGCCAAGAATTTAATAAATTGTTTAATGGTCCGATAAGGAGCCAATAGGAGTTTTAGCCAACGTCCAAATGATGTTTTAGGTATCTAGGGAGGTAGAAATGCCTATGTAGGGCTTGAAAAAATGCATCGCAAGTGGAAATACAATTAGAAGAGGAACTCCCAACCTATGAAGTGTCGAGTTCAACATAGAGGTCTAGAGATTGAACGTGGGACTACCACGTGCATATAATGCCTACTACACCATCCAGCTCATACTCAATGATTTGCAGCTTGAGTTCTTTAGGTATATCTAGACAAGCCTTGAAATAGGCATTTCAATTATGAATCCAAGCATCTAGCACTTCACCTTGCAACTAGCCATCATACTTAAATAGAGTATTGTTAGTGTCTAGCTAGAGCATTGAAGTAGATGCCCTAGATTGTCTATGTAGGGCTTCAATGAGTGCAAGTGTCAAATCATGAAGTGACTTGGATTGAGTAGAATCAACATCTTCAAGGGGGGGTAGGCTCTCTAAGAGGCATTATATGCATATAGATTTGGAAAAAAATGTGCTTGGCTAGGATGAAAGGGCAGACTTCTAGAGTCCTAGAAAAAGAAAACTATTATGTGATTCAGGCGGTTGTTGAGCCAAAGGAATAGAATCACTTGCCAGTGAGAATTAATGTGAGGGAACAAATCCATGAAAGGGCTATGGAATCTAGGAGTGAAGTGCTCTAATACAAATGATTTAAAACTACATCCTGCTAAGAGAGATTATGCAAATCATAGTGTTACGGAGAGAAATTCCTATGGCTTGGGGTACCACAATAGATAGCTTGACTTCAGAAATAAATCCTTTCCAATATGCAATAGAAATTAAATGTCTAACACTAAAGGATCAAATCTCATACCTTATTCCGGACGGTTGAAGTAGATCCCCATTGAGCTTTCCAATCTTCAGCTTGAATTGATTTGTTACTTCCTCAACAACAAGTAAACAATACAAGCATTCTATATATTATGGTGTTAAATCTATTCTAGCATATATAATAAATAATGTAAAAGCATTTGACATGATCCCATGGATAAAATATTCATTCAAACACACATTATTGGACAGGAAAATATATTTCTATTAATATAAATTAGAGATTACAAGATACAACCTCTGACGGCAAGTATGCGAACCAGAGAAACTGAATCCCCCACTTGGGCCTCCACCACTTCAATCCTCCATCTCTCGATAGCAAGCTCACAAGCAAAAGGAAATCTTGGGAAGAACACAAAAGTCCTCAAAGGGACAAAGGGATGCAGAGTCAAGCACAAGTTCCAGCAACAATGGACTATAGTTTTGTTGCTCTCAATTCTCTCTTATGCCTTCAATGTACCAAGGGGTTCTTTATATAGCTTTTCAAAGGGGTAATGAAAGGTCGAATCCGAGCGATCTCAAGGAATATGGAAGGCAAGGAGTCAGATGAGTCGGATCCATGTAAAGAAAAACTCCAAAAGGATTTGGATTATCCACACATCCTGATGTATGCGGTTTTAGTGGTCAAACCCACGTATGTATGCGCTTATAGGTTTAAAAGTCGCGTATAGCATTTTTCATGTGTTTTTAGGGATGATCAAGGAAACATCAAAGGAAAAAAAGTGGTCCATACGGTCTAAGGAGTCTAGAATCATTTTGAGTGCATGTCGGCACTCAAAATGATTCTAGACTCCAATCCCAGAATAAATGATCTGAAGTCGATGGGATGAAATCCGCTGGAAGGAGGGCATTAAGGCATCCCCCAATATCAAACACGAGGTACTCAACAAAGCTGTATAATGTGGAAGGACTCGATCATAAAGTGCACAAACTAGTAACTGTACCAGGAATGGCCGACATGCAAATTCAAGATAACTGAGGAATGGCTGACTTAGGTTTCAACTTCCTTCAAACAAGAGCATAACGACGTATGGTGACTGAATGAAGGCAGCATAGACTCGATATACAAACTGGGACATCTCTGTGACACAGGAGGAATCAACAGAGGCTCCATAGGGACTGGAGGCTTAACCAGTCGGTGGAGATAAACTCAGATAAATGAGTACAACTCCTAAAGTCAAACTATAACCCAACCAATGGATGTGATATACAGTGCTCTGTTCAAAGGCGACATGACTCGATAGCTGCCAAAGATAACATATTTCCTTGTCCGGCTTTTTGGTTTTTTGATTTTTTTTTTGGACTTTTTTAGTTATTTGAAAATCTTGAAAAAAGAATAAACTAGCTTTATAGTTACAAACTAGGAGGAGATGAGTGTCACAAGGGAAAACAAACTAGCTCCAAGCAGTGGAACATACCTATGCTCAATGCAAGGATACATGTGTAGGATATCAACACTCGGGGGAAAATCCCCTCTCGGTAAAAAGGGAATCAAGCTGCGAAGGATATAAAAAATGGCTCTGCATGGCTGAAACGCAATGTCAGGGGAGCCGGCATAAAGCTCAATAAGGGAGGAAAAGCTCATGATAATGCATTCACAACTTGACATGAGGGAGTCCTGAGGGAAATAGGCCAGCATAAGATCAAGAGGAGTATGAGTCTCTTGCGAAATGTCATGGAAATACTATACAACGGACTCCCACACCCTAAAGGAGAAACCATCGGCATGGGCACCAAATGAAAATAAGGCGCTAACTAGGGTACCCATGTAAGGTGAAGCTCTACCACTCGTATCATGCCACTTCTAAAGAAGGAAGAAGGTTCTGTCACATAATAGAGTGGGTTCATACCTAAGGTCATGGTGATATGGTCACAAGGTCAAGCAAAATGCAAACAGTGGTGAAACCTAACCTATATGCCAGTTTAGTCATGATACCTGTGACATGCATGAACAGGTCGAAACCTCGTAGAGAGTGTACAAAAATTGGATCCTACATGACAACCATATTAGTTCAAAATAACCCAAAATAGTCAATAAAGAATCCAAACTATAGGATATAGGGAGGAATAATCATGACAACCGCACTGAAAGGAAACAATGCAGTGAACGATGGGACATAAAAAGGAAAGTAAGGTGTAGACCCAACGTTCACGCATCCACCACCAACCCCATGAGGGTGACCACTGGTGTAAATACTGAGCAAAGGGAACAAAAATCCTCCACAAATGGAGTAGAGGATGGAAGATGACCATTCCCAAATCTATGAGCACGGTAAGGGGTTGTGATGCCCCCAAGTTTGACACCAAGGTCCGTACTAGGACCAAGGATGGGTGATAAGATACTAGGCATGCCAAAAATAAAAGGACCTGAACTCAAGAGAGCATAAATATACTCAAGTAACGACGATCCCAAAGGACAACTAGCGCATAAAGAGCACACTCCTAAGAAAATCTATAGCCAAAATACAAGCAAACTAAGGGGAGGATATGTGAGCTCCCGAATGAAGCAGGTATGTCTCACCTAGGAGAGGCTCGAAACTCCCATACACTACAAGCAGAGGTATGTAACCAATTATAGTGGCCCTCAGCTTCAATGCATAAAGTGACTGTGTTGTCCGACCTCTACCTGGCTAGGACACCCACAGAATAACCCCTGTAAAGTACCCCCTCGATAACCTAGGTAAGGCCACTAAGGTCACCTCAATATAATCAATGCTCAGGAGGATAGTTGTAGGTGGGATTGACCATATGGGCAGGGTAGCAAAGCCCGAAACTCTTGAAAGAGCCCCCAGATACGAATACAATTTTGGAAATATCTCTAGTGCTACTCAGTTATGACTAGGGGTCATCCCAATCAATAACCGCTCACACTGCCTCATGCTTAACTCCCTTTTGAGAGGAGGATCCTGAGAAACACTGGTTATACCAAGGATTTCACACACTCACCTGGACAGACACCTAGATGTTGTTGTTTAGTGATCTTGGAGAATTGACTTACAATGAACTATTCTAAGATCCTAAAACCTAAGCTTGTTGGTGCACCCTATAATAGAAAAGAGTGTAGTTCATTTTAATTTAGCGTTGATTTTAATTGGCTGTAATTACTCAAAGGGAAATGGCCGTGCAACTAGTGAAGTTATGACTCAGCAGTGAAGTAAATATGCACACCATAAAAAACAATTCTAAGTGCAATCTTTGTCAAATGAAAAATAGGGTATGCCACTACATGAGATGCATAAATATATATTCCTTTCTGAATGTCAATGCAATTCTTCCTATATGAAAGCCTAAAACAACTCTCATCCAAGCAATCCAATGCAAGTACCTCCTCAAATCCATATCTAATATGCAACTAAGAGTGCAACTACTTTGTATTTTTCAATATAAAAGAATGAAAAATGCAATAAAAGTCATCTAAAACTCTCGATCTCTGCAGTAAGTATAAAAGACAAGCCCAGCAAGACACCGAGACAAAAAGAGTAATGCACTAAAGGGAAAAAAAAAAGGATAAATGACTAAAACTACTTTCAAAGAAAAATCAATGAAAATGCGGTCTCTGGTCACAAAAGAAGCATCCAACAGACAACAACAAACCCAAGAAATACCCAACCACACTCACAACCCACCCAGCAACCTCCCACAACATTAAACTCACCAAAAGGGAGGATGTACACGACTGTTTAAAGAACAGCTGCATATATACACGACTTTTGGCCAAAACCCTAAGTGTATACGCGGATTTTGGCCAAAAACCTGCATGTATACAGGAATTTTGGCCAAAAATCCGCGTATGTACGTGACTTTTGGCCAAAAACCTACGTATATAGAGAAGGCAGTGGTAAAAAGCAGGCCAAGGGTGAAACCAATAAAGGGGAGTGTCAATGGATGAACATACTATAACATGCAACACAGAAATAGGGAGAAACGAAGACAAAGTCAAGAATATCAAGCCCATTATGCCCCCAACCCCAAAGAAGAACAAGGAACATCCCCAGCAGAGTCGCCAATTCTGTTACGGAGATAAATTCCTATGGCTTGGGGTACCACAACAGATAGCTTGACTCCAGAAATCAATCCTTTCCAATATGCAATAGAAATTAAATGTCTAACACTAAAGGATCAGACCTCCTACCTTATTCTAGATGGTTGAAGTAGATCCCCGTTGAGCTTTCCAATCTTCAGCTTGAATTGATCTGTTGCTTCCTCAATAACAAGTAAACAATACAAGCATTCTATATATCATGGTGTTAGATCTATTCTAGCATATATAATCAATAATGTAAAAGCATTTGACATGATCCCATGGATAAAATATTCATTCAAACACACATTAATCGACAGGAAAAGATATTTCTATTAATATAAATCAGAGGTTACAAGATAGAACCTCTGACGGCACGTCTGCGAACTGGAGAAACTAAATCCCCCACTTGGGCCTTCACCACTTCAATCCTCCATCTCTTGATAACAAGCTCACAAGCAAAAGGAAAGCTTGGGAAGAACACAAAAGTTCTCCAAGGGACAAAGGGATGCAGACTCAAGCATAAGTTCCAGCAACAATGGACTATAGTTTCATTTCTCTCAATTCTCTCTTATGCCTTCAATGTACCAAGGGGTTCCTTATATAGATTTTCAAAGGGGTAATGAAAGGTCGAGTCCGAGTGATCTCAAGGCATATGGAAGGCTAGGAGTCAGATGAGTCGAATCCATGTCAAGGAAAACTCCAAAAGGATTTGGATTATGCACACATCCCGATGTACACGGTTTTAGTGGTCAAACCCGTGTATGTACACACTTATACATTTAAAAGTCACATATATCATTTTTCATGTGTTTTTAGGGATGATCAAGGAAACATCAAAGGACAAAAAGTGGTCCATAGGGTTTAAGGAGTCTGCAGCGGGACAGGGGAAGGCCATACAAAGTGTGATTCACCTGGAGTGGTGAAATCTGTTATAACACATAGAAAATATAATGAAGAGAGAAAACCCAAAACCTATTCATGTTCATTATACTAGCAGAAATCCTCTTATAGATGTCTACAATGACAAAGCCAAAAATAACTAGCACACTACCAAAAGCATAGCTCTACCTGGCTTATTTAAATTTTAAATATATTAACCAATTAATGAACCTAGTAGCTATGCCCTTAGAAAATCTAGGGAGGAGTGTTGTCAAAGGTCCTGAAGTAGTGCACTCCTTGGTATGGTTGTCCTCAAGATACATAAGATATGATTGCAATATTTTGTTGCTTCCTTGTATGCATAAATTTGGCTTGTGTCTTATTTGGAACAATGGCGGAGTTCTAGACTCTTTTGCCCAAAAGGCAAGTTTAGGTTTGCTTGATTTTGTAAAGCTCTTTCATTGATCTTTGTCACTACAGCCTTGTTAGATCACTTTTGCTTCAGAGTTTGTTGGAGCACTCTTGTTCTTGTCACTGCAGCCCCGTTAGATCACCTTAAGCTACAAGACTCTTATGTTGCTTGAATAATTTTTTTTTATCATTAATATTTTTTTTCCTTTTATAGCATATGCCTTGCGTCTTTACAACTTCAGCAAATTTAATTCTCTTGACAGTTATGAGAAGTCCCTTTTGCTTCCTTTTTACACATGCATTGTTTGGAGCATTGGTTCTTAGTTTTCCTGGATCATTCATGTGGATCTTCAACACTTGAAGCTTCACCGGATCCTTTCAGCATCAATAATGAACATCTTCTAAGTCATCTTTTGGACTGTCCTTTTCCACCTTAATCACCATCCAGTTCAATATCAGCATAGATATATACATGCATTTCATTCAGAAACTTATCTAGGATCAAGTTAATGAATTGACATTTTGTCAAACAAAAGATCAAGTTATAAACTTGACATTTTGTCAAATAAAAGATCAAGTTGCATACACGCCACCTTAACATGTATTGTTTGGAGCACTGGTTCTTAGTTTTCCTGGATCATTCATGTGGATCTTCAACACTTGAAGCTTCACCATATCGTTTCAGCATCAACAATGACCATCTTCTAAGTCATCTTTTGGACTGTCCTTTTCCAGCTTACTCACCATCTAGTTCAATATCAGCACAGATATATACATGCATTTCATTCAGAAACTTATCTAGGATCAAGTTAATGACTTGACATTTTGTCAAACAAAAGATCAAGTTATAAACTTGACATTTTGTCAAACAAAATATCAAGTTGCCAACACCACCTCAACACGTATTGTTTGGAGCGTTGGCTATTAGTTTTCCTGGATCATTCATGTGGATCTTCAACACTTGCAGCTAGACCATATCCTTTTAGCATCAATAATGACCATCTTCTAAGTCATATTTTGGAGACTATCCTTTTCCAGCTTACTGACCATCCAGTTCAGTATCAGCAAAGGCATAAACATGCATTTCATTCAGATACTTATCTAGGATCAAGTTAATGACTTCACATTTTGTCGAACAAAAGATCAAGTTATAATCTTGATCTTTTGTCTTTCTTCACCTTCAAACTCTGTTAGGTGTGAAGGAAGTCATCATTAAATGGGATGGGCTCTAATGCCTCCCTCCTCTTTCTGTCAAGTTGTATATCTTTCTTCCCATCCATGGTTGTCCTTAAGGGGGGTGTTAGAATATTATACATTAGGAGTATAATATAAGATCAATTTGTAGCATTTGTATTGCATGGTTACTTGCTAGTATAGGTCATTATTTGGCTGCCCTATTCACCCAATTGTCAATATAATATTATCACTTCTATTATCTTATGTTGACTCATCATGATCCCATGTTCGTATGATGGTTTAACTTGGTGATTCTCTCAATGTGCATGAGTGTATGCTGTTCTTAATAGTCAAAATATTATGTCAATCAGATTGGTCCATACTCCTCTTTGATGTCAACCCTGTGTTTCATGGAATATAAATAAAGAATCACTTCAAATTATTTCAACATCATCCATCATCATCATTTAGGTTGCTCCAAAAGGACAAGTCATGTTTCTTGGCTGAGGTCTTCTTCTCCTCTATCGCAGCAATTGTTTTGAACTAAGGTGGCTATTTGTTGGGGTATATTTCTCTTCTCCCTAACGTGACAAGTTTGGGCAGTAATTAGGGCTCTTTTTGTGCTCTCTTCCTTCATGGAAGCAACAGCAAGAGGCTGGAAACAGTCACGATGGTGGGAGAAGCTGTCACGGTGGTGAGGATTAGTCATGGGGGTATAAAGAGGAGGCTGCACACAATCACGGTGGTGAGGAGCAGTCATGAGGGTAGCAACAAGATACTGCTATAGTCACAGCTGCCCTAGTTGGGTTGTCATACATGCACACTAGCCCTGCTAGGATAGTCCTTTGCATCCAATCCCTGTTAGGGCTATCCTACAGCAGTAGCAGTCCACCAACAGACCTCGATGAGGTTCCAGTAGGTGACAACATACCTCAGTTAGGTGGCATCATGCCTTTCAAAACCCTCAATGGAAGCAGCAGGAACAGTCCACCTGGAAACAAGTCGTTGGTAGCAGCAGTAAATTGTGAGCCTGCTAGGGCTTCCACAGATCCATTTTTTGTATAGTCTAGAAGAATAGTCTGTTGGGTAAACTTCATCTACATTCATCTCAGAGTTCTATGATCAAATTATCTCTGCTCATGTACAAACTCAGTCATCTCATTTAGATGATGAATTATTAATGCTTTGGGATTTCTATGATCCTTTGGGGAAGTCCCAATGGTCCTGGCAAAGAATGAAGGGGGTGGTCAAGCAAAGGCCATGAGGAAGTCAATCTAGTTGGCCAATTATCTAGTCGATGGTTGAATTTGAATGTGCATAAAAAATAGAACAATTTGTGATCAGTGGAAAAATCAGAAAATATATTAAGACTATGTATGTCTGGTTTTGCTGTCAATTTCTACCATTTGGTGGATAGAAGCTATTCTTATATTCCAGTATACGATCAAATTTATATTAAAAATGAACTTTTATTTTGTTTAAGAAAAATAGAAAGTGAAACTCACAAATCTGTCATGTGAAGCATGTGATCGTTGAAGGAAAAAGTGATGGCAAATCACATTTGCAGTCGCAATTGTCATGTGTGGCCTGCATGCAACATCGAAATTAGTATAGCTTAATAACAGATCAAACATCTAATATTTTCCATGAGTTGCTCCTCTGAGAAGCAACATCCTAATCCAACATATTTCCCATTGAAAATAATAATAACATTATGTAAAAACCATAAAAGTAACATTAATAGAAGTAATGATGCAATAAATTTCTAGAAGCAACACTTCTAAGCAGACAAGCACACCATCAACGAAATCACATAGCAAAATGTAATTGTGCAGCAAAAAACAATTTTGATATTGAGATCTTAACAAAAATTTCAAGAACAAAACTTTCTCAAGATTTTCCTTCACAAGGTTAAGAGACAAACCCTCCTAGCATGGTTGGTTTCAACAAGCCTCGTTCAGCATGGAGACCTGAGTTAAAACCCTGGAAGCTAGTTGGGAGGAGACACTTAAAAATTCAACCATGCTAAGGGTTTGTGTGGCCTAGGTCGGGTGCAATACCCAGGTAATTTTGATGACTTACATGCCCCTTGGTCACGGTTTCTTAGACCAAAGGCTAGTCCCATAAGTAACAGACAAACCAGCAAACAAAAAAAAAATCCTTCACAAAATAAATTAATAATTTTTAAAAACTTTAAACTCAAGCAAAGACAGCCTCATATCAACTTTACAATGCTACATGTTTTAATGACACACTTACATGCTCCTATGAGTTGGAATAGATTTGGTTTTAGGTAAAACAATAAAAATAGATGAAATTACTTCACAAAAACAAAACCTTGTAGAACGCTTACTACCAGAGATACGTGATTACTAATTTAGAATATTAAGGCCACAACCTTATATGCCATCATTGTAAAGGAAGCCATGATCATTTTGATTGGGTTTTGTGGATGGTGATCTCATCTTCCCAGAGAACTAATGCAGAGAGAGGTATTTTGAAGTCAGTTGTTAGCATTGCCAAGATTACTGCTAGTTATGTAGGATGTACTGATTTGTCAAGTGAAATTGAAGTGAAATGATTGCGAGACGTTAATTAACTGATACATTTTCAGATTTTTTCAAAATGATCCAAAATTTTGAAATCATAGATAAGACATCAATTGATATTTGATGGTTTTTCAATTTAGTTGTGTATCTCATCTAACACTTGGAATTTTTTTTCTGTTAATAGATGCTTTTGACATTTCTACTTTATTGAATTTCAGCAATGGAATATCAGTCTACTCATCAAGTTAAATTCCAGGTGCAAGACCTGGGTGATTATGACATAAGAGTATGGACTTGGCCAAATGAAAAATAGTTGTAATTACTGATTCAGATTTTTAAGGGCCATCGTATTTGTAAAAATAGGCTGCTTGTGGGCCTGACAAATTCGGGCCAATTGTAATCCTCTTGGAGAGATGCCTCGAAAATCCAGAGGTGCAGAAAAAGTGGTTCTATACTGGCTAGATAGGCATTAGCGTTGTATTGATTAAGTTCACTTTTCCTTACTGACATTAATGAGGTAGGCCAAACACTTTGAGAATGACTCTGGCCCACTAGGCCTAATGAATTTAGCAGGATTATAGAGGGAGTGTAACAGGTGCCTCTAGTCCTGGGCCTGCTACTAGGTATACTCTTGCCAGTGGGCGGATTTATAAATGAAATAGCTCTGCTATGGTAAATTGGAGAGTGCAAAGATTACCTTACCTGAATGGTAAATGATAAAGAATTAGTAGTTCACCGTCCACTACATCTACGGATCCCACCAAATCATTCAACCTGGCGGCTGCTCACTCTTTGATCAGTAATTCACAAGCAACTGGATCTATAGATAATCTCTCTGAAATCTTCAACCCAGCTGCTCGCTCTTTGATCGGTGATTCACAAGCCACTCCATCTGGGGATCCCACCTTATTCTAAAACCTGGCGGTGTTGATTGGAACTCTTGTAAGCTCATCCTGCATACAAATTATTGGGGTCCTAGGTCCTGCATCCACCAAAAACATCCACCTTAAAAAACAAAAACTTGAATCCATTGCTTGGGTTTAAACACAAAAAAAACACAAACTTGCATCCATCGCTTGGGTTTAAACACTAATATATGATATAGGGTTTGATTTATCGTGCAGGGTTTCAGAGAACCCTCGTGCAGCAACCGGTTTTTGCAATTTTAGGATTAAGAGAAAATATCAGCACATATTAGGCAATCGAATCGACCCTGCTTGATGCTGGGAAAATTTCTTGTGCAAGGTTTCAGAGAACCCTTGTGCATCAACCAGGTTTTTCAAATTCTATGGATAAGTTCTTCGACAATGTGAAGAATAAAAGATAGGCAGAAGCTATCACACTTTGGTTCACTATATGAATATTTTGTTCAGTTATAAATAATCAATCATAATTTTTCACTTGCGGTTAGGTAAAAATAAAATATTCATGTAGGCTTATAACTTATCAAAATTTAGGTAGTCACATAAAATTAAACAAATTAAAACCAAGATAGATCTATCTTACATGGGCATCTATTAAGGACCAAGACGGATCCAATTTCTTAAGGTGTAAGAAAATCTTAAGATGGATCTATGTTGGTTTTACTCAATTTGATTTAAAGTAATTTAATATTAATTATCTTATTCTATGTGGTAGGTTTTGCTTCATATTCAGTTGCAATATAGGTTATGAAGTAATAGGTAATGTTTAAGATTAGCTTTTCCATGTGAATGTCTAATGGAAAATATAAAATCAAATGCCAAAAATTTAAAATACAATTACACATGTTTACATAGCTAAACATAGCTCTAACCTCCACACTAAGATATCTTTGGTCTATTCAATGGATATGGGAAAAATGAATCTAGGTTTTGAGGACCGAGAATGGTTCTTAGTCTCTAAATAACATAAGAAAGGTAAACAAATTCCTTTATGCACTACACAAGTCTTCTCATAATTAAGGGCTATGTAAAATGGCATGGAGTCACACCTCTGTAGGGGTTTTTGACACTTGAGTTGGATATGGATGCCATTATAATGTCTAAGAAACATGGATGGGTCATTGATCCTTGACAATCATCGGTGAATGAAAAAAAGTGCATTATGATGTTTTTGAAATTTTGAGGATCCCTCCCTTTATAGCTGGTTTTTGGACTTCAGAGTTGATATACGTGCAATGAGTAGGTTCTATGTAATGGAAATGGTTGTTGAGGGATAAACGTGGTGAGTAGGGAAACACTAGATTTCCTCTCTAATTAAACCTTTTTTATATTAGTAATTATGAACGAAACCTATAAACCATGACACAATCCCTCTTTAGGGTGTCTTTGGCATTTGATTTGATTTCATCTTCCATTACGATATTTTGGGCACTTTGGATGGGTCTTGAGTCCTTGAACATACTAGGGGAAGAAAAAAAGATCCTCGATCCCTGACCCTTACTTCCTAGGATTCCATGGAAAAATCCTAAAACCAGCACATATGAACTGTGCATGATATTACTAACCTCAAAAATTAGTACATGGGAACCACTACTAGGTTAGTTGTGAACCAAGAATATGTATGAAGGTCTAATGAGGATCGTGGGAGTGTAAAAATGGCATTAAATGAATCTTACTTCTCTGAATCACCATGAAATACACTTATACCTATAAACCATATCTTTTTGGGGGGGATCTATACAACATAAGTGTTTTTTAAAGAGACATTATGATTTCTTTTCGATAGTTGATGCTTATTTGGGTGTAAATAGTGCTCAAAGAAGGATATCAAGGGCCTTAGGCATTTAAAAACATTTCTCAAGTTCAAGCATCATGAAATTTGCACTAAAATGCCACATAGGACCTCTATATGTTGTCTTTACCCTCTAACTAGGATATGAGCTTCATTAATTTGTTTGAGATAGCAAAGATGGCTTTAGGGTATTAAACGATGGAAAAAAGGAAAAACAAGGACCTTACATAAGAAATGAACCTTATAACCCTAATAAATACTGAAGAAAGACAACAACTATGAAACTCACACTCCTAGTGGGTTCTTTCACTTCCGAGTATGATCCAAAATGGATCAATACATATTTTTTCATTTATTTTAGTTATTTTTGGATCGAAAGATTGGGTGAATTGATTTGATGGGCCCACTTTAGGGACAACTCTCACTTTGTATATTTGGGGTTTAGAACCTTACGAGGCCTATTTGAGGGCTTACATGGTGTTTTTTGGGTTCAAAAGATCATCACTTGCACAACTCCCTTAACACAATTCCACACTTAGATTCCTTTCCAACGGTGCAAGATTCATCTTAATCGAAGTCCATATGAAGGAGTTATGCCTTTTGCAAGCTAACCTATCTAGTTGACCACCATGATACCATGTGGATTCCTTATGATCTCTCATTTCTCACACATGAAAAGTTGGTTACATGTGGAAATTCAAGGACATTTTAGAAGGTACAAAACCCTAACCCTGATCAAGAATCAATGAATGAAAAAAACCTAAAAATAACCCTATATGACTATGAGGTTACATTAAATACCGAGGCATTAGGAGAAGAGGGGGCTCCATTCTTATGATATTATTGTATTGTTCCATAGTTGAGTAATAATAAGGGGGTATATATTAGAGTAAAACAAAGGGAGTAGAAGATCCTATAGTAGCAATTTATGGCTTGGATTTTCCTCATAATGGGTTATCCCAGGGTAAATCTTATGTCGATCTTGTCTATATATTTTCTCTTGTTATTTTTCTTTTAGTCCCAATTTATTTAGCATTCAACAGAAATATGCTAATACAAATAATTAAGTTGTAAAATCCATTGTGACAAACTGTTCCAATGGAATATACATGGAAATTTATGAAACATATTGTTATGGGGAAGTTTTCTTTGGGTTTTGTGGGAAATTGCAAGATTTAGTGGTGGAAAAATTCCTCAAACCCTAAACACGATGGACACGTATAACGAAAAAATTGCAGGTGATTATGAGCACGGATTTGAAAAGCTAGAAATACAAGTCACTAATATCTCATGAAACAAGTCTATCCTCACCGTATCTCTAGAGAGAAAGTTTGCACCTTCTTGTGATTTTGGAGGCTCTCACTTAGATATTGGATTAGAGTGGAAATCATAATATAGAGGCAAGCTAGAAAAGGAACCTAGGAAACATCTAGAAAAGGAGAATCTAAGTTTTAGTACAAACATTTTTTTTGTAAGTAGCATAGAATTATATTAAAGTACAAAAAATATTACATCCATAGTGTTTGAGACATGTGTGTCTTTAATATCAGGGCACATACATAAAATTGTTGCATCAGTCCATACATTTCCCTTTGTGATTGGAACCAAGTCTTACCTATCAAAACTATCATATTTATTTGGCATACTAACAAAGCTAATAGAAAAGAGAAAAAAAAAAACACATAATATTTTAGAAAATCTTGGGACCTTACAGCTTTCGCCATGGTTCTTTGAAAATGGGACACGGCTTGATGTAGCCGTCATCTTCACTGGAGAGAGTAGTTTCAACATCCTTATGCGGCTTCGTTGCCGGAGGAGGTGTAGACATCTATTATGGTGAGGTATCAATCTACATGTTCCCTTCTTCAGTCCGACCCCTTGTCGCCACGTCGAGTGGAGCCTCTGACATACATCATGTGTACTTGGTGTCCTTGATCTAGTTAATTTATTTGGCAAGGTCCTATTGGTTCAGACTCAATGAATCCAAGGATGTTTGTTGTGTTGAGGAGCTATCAGAATCGTTGGAAGTTGGGGGTGAGGGAGCACAGTTGCTTTCCTATAGAAACTGGGAAAGAAAAATATTCATCCGCTAGTAGTGGAAAAGCCTATGACACAAGGGTTGTGTTGTGTGGCGATGAGCTACGAACTTGACTTCCCAGTCATCCACCACTCTACGCACACTTATGTGTATATCGTCTCTATACCTAATAGAAATGGAACGGCAGAATGTTGTTTGGCCTTGTGCTCCCCTCAAGCTGCTACCCATGTGAGGCATTGCATGGAGTCTAAGCGACATTATTAGTGAGTGAATTACTTGCTTGTTGTTTCTTTCTCTCTATTCGGCTTGAGAGATGGAATTCTCAAATTCAATGGAGTGGTCGTAGAGGATTGTTGGGGCGCGCACCTTAACGGTCACTAATTTTGGTAAATCCGCGGTTTTCGTGGAAGCTTGTAAGAAGAGTTGTGACTCAAAATAGTCTTAGGGGTGTCGGGGTTGAGTAAAAGCCCTCTTTTTGTAATTGTCCATAATTTTCGGGTGTAAGCCCATGATTTTGTAATAGTGCACTTATATAAATAGGCACTCATGTAAAGATGTCAAGATCATCTAATGACATGAGGATCATGTGATGCGAAGAAGTTAGATCTATTTTCGCGTTTTAAGGTCAAGTCCCAGCTGTGTGCGTGGACGACCTCTGCAGCTGTGTGCACAGAGGGTTTTTGTAAGGAAAGGAATTGCAGCTGTGTGCGCAGTTAGAGATTTTAAGAAAGGAACTGTAGCTAAGTCCGCAGTTAGAGATTGTAAGAAAGGAACTGCAGCTGAGTGTGCAGTTAGACTTGAAGGACGGATCTGTTGCTGAGTGTGCAGACTAGAACTGTTGTTTTGTAAGAAGTGGAATAAAAGCGCAGTTGTGTGGATGTAGCCCCTACACCGGGGGTGAACCACGTTATATCTTGTGTTGTGGTTCTTTTGTGTGGTTTCTGTTATGTTTTGATGCTTTTGATAAGTAGGTGAATGCTAAAGTAAGATAACTGTTAAATAGTACCTTTGCTGTGAATTCCCAGTTAAGCGTTAAGCAAGAAAAGTCTTTTATCTAATTGCGAAGCTAGTTAAGTTAATATCGAAGCTCTATTTGGTATAAATATTTGTTGTTAAGGCTAAAGGTATAGTAATATCCCTCTTCTGCTTGCAGAAACTTGATTATGTGGCACCCCATAGTTGTTTCAGGTGAGACTGCAACCTGTTCGTAGGTTGTTTCCGAAAGGGCCAAAACTGTGCGTCTTTTTGTTGGTGCGAAGTTAAAGTATAAACCTCGGGTCTGCCCTATAGCCCAACAAATTGAGTGAATGACAGTAGAGTGAATTGTAGCAGAGTGAAGGCGACTAGGGTGGAGATGATGGAGATGAAGACGAATAAGAAGATTCGGTCAAAACCGTCTCAGACCCCAATCGACCAGATAAGCGCAAGTCGCGAGAGGCAGAGGAAGTGACCAAAACTCAGTCCAAAAAGAAAGCGAAGGCGTCAAAAGCTACAAATATCGTCGAAGAGCCCGCCATGACGATGGAAGATCTTGACCAAGCTCTGACAAATTCTACAGAAGCACTAACTAGCAAGTGGTCACAATTTGCAGCTACACATCTTGATTCACTCACCAGTGTAACACAGCGAATTTCAGAACTGAAGGAGTTAGCAGAAAAATTCGCGACTAGTGTTACAACAAGCATTGTCCTAGTAAGCGCGTAGCCAGACACAAGGCAATGGCCAGCCAGAGATAACAGAGGACAAGTGTCAAGTGCAACCCTCATAATAACTGACGCAGCGTCTCGCTCGGAGGTAAGCATGACAGTCGGGATAGATTACACCAAGTTGTCTATGACGGAGCTGCATCTCTGTCAATTAGCAATCATGAAGGAGATCCAAGCACGAGACCACTACTCACAAATGCAGTTGGAAAATACCATGAAGCAGAATGCAATCCTTGTAGCGCAGTTTGAAGAAGCAAAGTAGAGGAAGAGGGATGCAGAATGTAAGCAGGCGACACTGGTGCAAGTGTTGGATGAGGCGTGTCGAAATCTTTCTGACTTCGACATATAGCCTGAGGAAGAACCAGAGCAAATAATTGCTAAGCTGAAATACTATGCACAATAGTCTTGCAGCGAGATTGAAAAGCTAAAAGCAGAACATGAGGCTCAGATCATGGAGCTTCAACTTCGCATCACTTCAGAGAGTCCACCAGAGGTCAGGGAGCAGCGTTGCAGAGATATTTAGGCCTCAGCAACGAAGATCACCGATCTTGTGAGCACCGCAGAAAAAATACTTGAAGAAAGCATCGGCGCCTGGAAAAAACTGCAGGAAAATCCAGAAGTAGAAAATCTGCAAGAAACCATCAAGCAGCAACAGGCAGAGCTGGATGCAGTGAAAGTGGAAATTAAGACTCTGACTCCTATGTAGAGCATGCTCAAGGTGAAGCAAAGCAATGAACTCCAACAGGAAATTGAGTCATACAGAATGAAAGCAATGCTATTGGAAAATTCTATGCAGCCCCTTGTCGACGAGGCCTTGGATTTGAGCATTGCTGCAGATAGCTAGCTCAAAGTTTTGAAAGAATATGATACATTTGCATAGGAAAAGGCCAACGAAGGATCAGCAGCAGCATTACAGGAGTTGGTGGAGAAGGAGCAAGCAACCGATGATATCATGCGTGGCCTCAACAAACAGTTCACTCTGTTCGCCAATAAGATTCTCCCACCAGACAAGCAGTAGAGTGTCCCGGGATGGGACACTAGTGAGTCTTAGGGGCCTGTTGGGGTGTGCACCTTAACGATCACTAATTTTGGTAACTCCACGGTTTTTGTGGAAGCTTGTAAGCGAAGTTGTGACTTAAAATAGTCTTAGGGGTGTCGGGGTTTAGTAAAAGCCCTCTTTTTGTAATTGTCCATAATTTTCGGGTGTAAGCCCATGATTTTGTAATAGTGCACTTGTATAAATAGGCACTCATGTAAATATTTCAAGATCATCTAATGACATGACGATCATGTGATGCAAAGAAGTTAGATCTATTTTCAGGTTTTAAGGTCAAGTCCCAGCTGTGTGCATGGACGACCTCTGCAGCTGTGTGCACAGAGGGTTTTTGGAAGGAAAGGAACTGTAGCTAAGTGCGTAGTTAGAGATTGTAAGAAAGGAACTGTAGCTGAGTGCCACAGTTAGACTTGAAGGACGTGCGCAGATCAGAACTGTTGTTTTGTAAGAAGTGGAATAAAAGCGCAGTTGTGTGGACGTAGCTCCTACACTGGGGGTGAACCACGTTATATCTTGTGTTTTTGTTCTTTTGTGTGGTTTTTGTTATGTTTTGATTCTTTTGATAAGTAGGTGAATGCTAAAGTAAGATAACTATTAAATAGTAACTTTGTTGTGAATTCCCAGTTAAGGGTCAAGCAAGAAAAGTCTTTTATCTAACTGCAAAGCTAGTTAAGTGAATATCAAAGCTCTATTTGGTATAAATATTTGTTTTTAAGGCTAAAGGTACATTAATATCCCTCTTCTGCTTGCAGAAACCTGATTCTGCGGCACCCCATAGCTATTTCGGGTGAGACTGCAACCTGTTCGCAGGTTGTTGCTGAAAGGGCCAACATTGTGGGTCTTTTTGTTGGTGCGAAGTTAAAGTAAAAACCCTGGGTCTGCCCTATAGCCCAAAAAGGATGTATATTATAATATACTGCTTGATCCAAGTCCATACAACACCATCGAGCAAGATGACCAGGTAGCTGATCCGAGCACCGCTGACCTTTAAATTCTTGTTATGTGTTGAGATAGGCATCAAAGACAAAGCCTGTGCCAGGTGACCGATGGTACAGGGTAGAGTGCCTTCCAAGATGGATCCACTAATACATTTGATCAGATTTTTCCATGAAATATTTCCACGTTTTGAACATTTGTGGATTAATACTTCATTTTTTTTATAATGGCAGAAAAATCGTGGCAATATCGATGTTTTAATTTTAGAGGAACTTTCATCTCTATATCAACGATATACATAAATTTTGATGGTATATTTGTTTTTTCTTTATTTGATAAAATGGTACATTTCAAAGAACAATCTACCTTGTGGGAGGATTCCTTTAAAGCTAGTGATGAATTGTGCAAAACTAAGGATGTCCAAATTCTTGATTTGGTACATCGTGTTACAGGTTTAGATAAAAGAATTGTGGAAACTGAAAAAATAATTGGCCAGAAGGATCAACTTATTAAGGATCAATGTTCTAAATTTACCGTAGTTCTAGTAGAATCAATTTCTGACCTTGACAGACTAAAAGACATTTATCAGGCTCAAAAGAAAAAAAATGTGGAAACTATAGGGAGACTTGAAAATGAGCTGAAAAACAGGCCTGAAGTTTTGAACATGCCACCATTGAAGACTGTATTTGGTAAGGAAGTAGAACTTCAGCAAGAATTGAAGCAGAAAGAAACATTTATTACAGGTTTGAAGGTTGAGTTTCAAAGGGCATTGAGAGAGATGATCATTAAACAACAAAATGAGACTGAAGAATATGAAGCAAGATTGGAAAAATTGAATAAAACAATTAAAAACAAAAATGAGTTGCTACAAAAAAAGAGAATTGAAAGGATTTGAGCAACTCTCGAGGCTAAAAGCGCTGGAAGAGGGAAAAAATAAACAGTCAAGGGTAAGCAAGTCTTCACACTAGAAGAATCAATAGTGAAGGGTAAACAGGTCTGCACACCAAAAAAATCAACAGTCAAGGGTAAGTATTATATTTACATTTATTACAAGTATAGTATGGATGCACTATGAATGTATGGATTTTAACATAATTCCCTAAAATGAAGAATGTTTTGTTGGGAGAAATAAAATTGCAACAATTTCAATATTATGTTTCCCTTGTGGTTTGAATTTGGTACTTTGGTGGGGTGTTTTAGAATAATCCCACTTGTTATGCATGCTTTAAATGGTAACCATACCCCATATGCTTTAAATGATGATGATGATGAACTAGATGACAATGACAGTGATGATGTTTTTAATGAATACTATGATGGAAATGATGATGATGATGATCATCGTCATCTTTGTCATTGTCATCATGATTATTGACATTTTCATCAGTTATTCATCATTACCTTTAGCATAAGAAATAGCATCTACCCAAAATATGTGATTAGTGGAAAAGGGTCATGGAGGACACACACGATTTATGCATGACAAATAACAACTTATTTTTTAAGATGATCAACATCATCATTCTCATTGTACTCATCATCATTGTCATTGTCATCATCACCATCATCACCATTCATTTCATTTCCATCATAATCATCGGCAATGTCATCATTGTCATTATCCTCATCCTCATCATCATAATCGTCATCATCATTATCATTGTTATCATTCTCCTCATTATCAACAACATCATCATCATCATCATAACCATCCTCAATATCATAATCATTATCATCATCATCATAACCATCCTCAATATCATAATCATTATCCTCATTTTCATCTTCAACATTTGGGTGTAAAACTGGATGCAAAAGTGTATAAAAACATGGATGCAAAAGGTGATGCAAAAGTGAATGCAAAAAATGATGCAATCATGGAAGCAAAACATGATGAAAAAAGTGGCGCAAAAGTGGCTACAACCATTGATGTAAAATTGGATACAAAATTGGATGCGAAAGTGGATGCAACAAAAGTAGATGCAAAACTAGATGCAAAAGTAGTAGTAACACCCAACGCAAAACGCGATGCAAAAGTGGATGCAAAAATGGATGCAATAACTGATGTAAAATTGGATGCAAAAAAATATGCAAATGTGGATGCAAAAGTTGAAGCAAAATTGGGTGTAAAAGTAAGCGCAAAAATGGGTGGGAATTGGGACGCGAAAAAAGTGGATGCAAACGTGGATGCAATAGTAGATGCAAAAAAAGATGTAAACATAGATGCAAAAAGGGATGAAAACATAGGTGCAAAAGTGGACAAAAAAATGGATGCAAAAGTGGATGCAAAAATAGCTGAAACAAAATGAGATGCAAAAATAGACTCAAAATAGGATGTAAACTTTGATGCAAAACTTGGCGCATGAAGGGATGCAATAAAAGAAGCAGAAGTGTATACAAAAGTGGATGTAAAAAAGGATGCAAAAGTGGATGAAAACAAGGGCGTAAAAGTTGAGGCAAACATGGGCATAAAAGGGGGCACAACAAGAGTAGATGTACAAACTAGTCGCAAAATTAGGTGCAAAACTAGGCTCAAAACCTGTCGCAAAACCTGATGAAAAACTTGGCGCATAACTAGGTGCAAAACCCAGTTCAAATTACGCTGCAATTTGCGCCAGATTTAGAAAAAGGACGCAAAAAACGCCTAAAATAGCACCAACCCATGAAATTGCACCATTTTGTCCAAAAAATGAAGAAAAATGCACTGAAAGATGGTCTAGACGCAAAAAAGGATGTAAAAAGAGATGCTAAATCCAGTTTTTGTTGTAGTGATTCTACTTAATGCCAATCAAGGTCTCTAACAATTATTATATCTAACTTCTAATTAAGTAACCATTCCAATATGTTTGGTTCTTTGGATACCTATTGAATCCTTTCGAAAATCAATTACTGTTGTAGTAGATTTGCAAATGCTTCTTCACACCTGTTACTATAGCAAATTAGTAAGGAAAATTTATACAATAAAATATGTTTTCCTCCACATAAAAGTTGAACCTTTCTACTATATTTAAGGTATCCTGAGTGAATTCTAAAATATGTAAAGGAAAAAACTAAATTGACTAAGAAGACATTTCCATAAATTAGCATGTAACTATCATTTGATGACACAAGATCCTCAAGAACACCCTTTTTGTCTTATCATCTACCAATTTATGCTATTACAATCATTTATGGATGAATATTTCATTTCCAAAAATCAAATACACCAAATAAAAATAGCGTCTTCTTCTCTAGGAAGATTCAATGTTAGTAATATATCCCCTTATAGTTTTCCTTTCTCTATGATCCCCACTTTTTCATACAGGGTAATTTTTTTTTCTGGAGCCAAAAGTCTCAATTCTAGTAAAATGGGGTGATAAGGATTTCAACTTGCATATAATTATGATATTTTAAGTTTTTCCCATGTCCCAAATGAGTTCCTAATTCATTATGGGCAACCAAATCTTAACTCAAACAAAAAAAAAAACTAAAAGTAAAATCTATTGAATTGAACAGGTTATTGAACCCCAATCAAGGTGTCTAAAAATTATTAGATGTAACTTCTAAGATACCATTCCAATATGATTCCTCTTGAAAATAAATTACAATCACACTTGAGTTGCAAATATTTATTGACCACCAGTTGCTAGAGAAAATTGGTAAGGAAAGTTTATACAAAATATTGGGAAAATATTTACATAAATAAGCATGCTATTAGCGGATGGCACAAGGTATTCAAGAACGCCCTTTACGTCTTATCACTTTCTAGTTTATGCTATTACAATCATTTATGGGTGAATCTTTCAATCCCAAAAACCTAATATTACAATAGAGCAAAAAATCCTCTTCTTATATGGACTTATTCGGTGTCAATATTCTATCCCCCGGTAGTTTTCCTTTCTCTCTCATCCCCACCTTTTCAAATGGGGGAATTCTATTTTCTAGTGGGCCAAAGGTTCCAAGTGTAGTAAAATGGGGTGAGAAGGGTTTTAACTTACTTTCATACCATTGTGATCCTTTTTATGTTTCCCATGTCCCTAAAGAGTTCCAAATTTCTTGGGAAAGCATATTTTCAAGCTCTACAAACTGAAGTGTGCATATTAGTGGATATTTAGGTCTTTGCATAAATGAAAATGCTCCGAAAGAACATTTTACAAAAAAGTATCCTAGATAACGGTAAAGATACCAACAAAATTCAACCCATGGAAATATTTATGCTATTAATTTAACATCATGCATGATGATCATACCAAATAAGGGTTTCTCTAACCATCCATATACACAAAACAACATAAACCAGTCAATTTCTTAAAATATCTCTAAACAACATTAACCAATCAATTTCTTAATATATCTATAGCTTGCAAAAACAAATATCAAGCAACTTCTATTATCTTATTTACGATTCTAGGAAATTTTATGAAGAAAAAGTATTTTGCAAAAATACCACCAACAAAAAAATAATTGGAACATAAAGAGTATGCCTCTCTAACTCAATTCCTTTGTCGTGGTAAATAACAAAATATGTAGAATTTTTGTTAGCAACACTATAAATTCCATAAAGTCCGTGTCTTCTCAAACCAGCTGGAATTAATACTGCATATCATCATGTGCATTTACTAATCTGATAATCTATAACAACTAGATGAGAAGTATCATATTTTAAATCCAATGTTGTAGAATCCTTCTCCCTCGCCCACCTCTTCAAGAGCCTCCAAATTCTATCCAATGTGCCTTTTCCATGCTAACAATTGCAGCTATATAACAAATTTGTAAATCCCCCCAAAATATTCAATCCACATCACTGCAATTTCCAACCAGCACCTATTTAGTGGGTTAAAAAATACCTCAAACCCACATTTCCAACCCCATTTATAAGTAATGGCCTCTTAGACCCAATCCCCCCCTTCCCGCCAAAGCCAAGACTTTGGTGCCAATTCAAGGTTTTATGGCACCAATATGGAATTATCTCAGGGAAAAGAGGGTAAAATCCATGAAATGGAACTCAAGAATTTCTGCTAGTCATTAATCGTTCCCAAACCCATTTTGGATTTCAGGTGCATATCGACTAGAAGTACAAATATTTTGTCTATTTGGAGACCTAATCAAATACTCACAATCCTTCAACAAATTCCCTACTTCACGAAAGCGTGCACAACGAGATGAACTCCTCCTGTAATTTAATATTTTGTACATGGCCCCATTCTGTACTGTAATTCAATTCCTATAGGAATACCTTCTCGCAGGTCTAATTCAACAAGGAGCCTTACCACACAATTATCCTCTGTCCACCAAAAATTATTCTAAGGTTATGAACTTGTCGATGGAGTTTCCAATACGAGTTTAGTTTCATTTGTGCATCGTTATCTTTCCTATTTTGAAATCATTTTGAAATAATTCTTTTAGTTTGTAGAATACTACTTCCAAAGGCTTTCATCGTCCCATTTTTGACTTAGATAATTTAGGTTAGTGGGTTAGATAAGTGAGGTTAGTGGGTTCTAGATCAGTCACATATCACCATGATTATGGATAGTGGATGACCACATTAACCTACATGCCATTACATAATGAATCCATTGTATAATGGGTTTTAGTTTTTTAATTGTCCGTTATATGAAATAGATATGTTTGATATTGTTTTGTTAACCTTACATTATAATGTTTTGTTTAGATATGTGTATTAGTTTTTTTGTTTTTTTTTAATATTTATGTGAAAATATATTGTTATATATATGCTCGATTAACCTAATATATGGTATACTATTATGTTATTATATTTTATGTTTTTAATATGATATTATGTAATATTATAATATATGTTTTGTAGCAATATAAAAATTATATATATTGTAAATTTTATATCTTATAAGTTTTTAATACATATTTTAATGATATAGGGATATTGATCAATCTAGCGTGGTCAAAATTGAGTTAATGTGAATTGGTTCTATAATTTTGACTATACATGGTGACCACAATATTGCACTTATAGAAGAGGCTTGATCCGAATGAACACATCCACTAACATCCGAAGTTATAGGGACCTCACTGGATCCAGGTATCAATACGGTACTCATTCTAGTACCTAATTCGTAATTGTAGGAACTAATTTTCCTTTGGCACATGCTTAATGGTTTTCTTCAATGGTGAAGCAGGGATAAAAATGGTCAAGAGAAAATTCATGCAATTGCTTTGTTGGATCTCTAAAGATCGAGGTGCATGGCACCAATATTACTAATAGAAGGTAGACAATTTACAAAATTTACACTTCATTGTCAAAATTGCATAATTCCATGACATAATAAAAAGTGACTAACATAAAGACTAATTCATATTCTTCTAGCTAGTCATTTTTTATGTTGTGACTAAATTGGTCATTTATTTTAGTCATTTTAATTCTGTCATTTATTATCTAGTCATATTTGTTAACTGGTGAGTAAATTAGTCATTAATTTTAGTCATTTATAGTTAGGTCAATCAAAATTGCACATATTTAGTAGTAAATCACTTGAAAAATTTGTGGTGACTAGAATTTTTAGTCACATAGTAGCTAATTACTCATTTTGTACTAGTGCCTCCTCTTTATATCCCCACCTACTAACACATTGTCTCACTCTCTTTCCCCCTTTCTCCACTTACCCGCAATCTCTTAACACCCCCATTGGTCTCTACTTCTAACTCCTCTACACTCCTTCTCCATCTCTACCTTTAACCCCATTTCCACCCCCTGGCCCAAACCTTTAAATTGTATAATCACAAACAAAACAATATATTTCTAAATTCCGTGCTCATTTTTGCTGAAAAAATCACGTTCCCATTTTTGTTAATTAAATCGTGCATGTGTGCATTGTATTCAATAAAAATGAGTGCACGCTGTTGTTAATAAAAACCATACTCATTATTGTCACATATGCTTATAACCCCCCACTCCTAAACTCCTATAACACCCCTTTCTCTCTCTCTCACACACACACACATACACCCCCCTCCCTTATATCACTCCCCAACCAATCCAACTACCTCTAACCCCCCCCCCCCTATTACATCCCCTCTACATTCACCTAGACACCCCCACATCAATCTACCCCGTGCCCCCCACTCCTAAACTCCTATAACACCCCTTTCTCTCTCTCTCACACACACACACACACATCCCTATGTTTTTCCTTACCACTAACACCCCCTAACCTATAACCTACAGCGCCTAGACACCCCCACACATATCCATAGGTCACATCCACATTTCTCCCTTTACCACTAATACCCCCCTCCCTTATATCACTCCCCAACCAATCCAACTACCTCTAACCCCCACCCCCCTATTACATCCTATCTACATTCACCTAGAAAGCCCCACACTAATCTAACCTCCCCCACTCCTAAACTCCTAACACATCCCTTCCTCTTGCTCTCTCTCACAAACACATCCCTATGTATCCCCTCTGACAAACACACACACACATCCCTATGTCTCCTCTTACCACTAGAACCCTCTAACCTCTCTCTCTGACACACATGCACACACATCCCTATGTCTCCCCTTACCACTAGCACCCCCTAACCTATCTCTCTGGAACACACACAAAAATCCCTATGTCATACCTTACCACTAGCACCCCCTAACCTATCTCTCTGACACACACACACACACATCCCTATGTATCCCCTTATTATTAACACCTCTTAACCTATCATTTTCTCACACACACATCCCTTGAGTTGTAAAACAATATAGTTAGGTTGAAGAGAGGAACAGTGTTAAGGCGCAAAGACTAAGGGAGTGCTTGTTAATTCCCCCTAAACCTTGGATGCTCCCTTATCCCTACAACTAACTTCTTAAATGCTCTAAAATTCTATTAGAGTAAAATGCGCACTCTTTTTATGTGTCCAAAATGTGTCCCCGTTTTAGTTAACAATAACACGTGTGCATTTAGTCTTAGTATAAACAATAGCAGTCCTTGCCTGAGAAACACTCTAACACATTTCACATAGGTTTGACACTCCGCACACAATTTCAGGTTACAGATAGTGCGTGAACATTGTCTTCTTCACCATATTATCACACAATTTTTTTTTTGACATTAAGCATCTCCACCACAAGTTTCTAAGTATTTCTTGGAGCATGGTATACATTGAGGAACAAGAAATAAATAATTAATTGAGCAAGAAATAATCCATTACTTAAGCAAGGAACAACATAGAGCATCTCCACCATTGTTTTTATTGCAATTGAGGAGCTAGCAGAGGCAACATTAACTTGGTCATTGTGGTGGAGTGTGTAGACACAATTGAGAAAGAAACACAAGAAACAAACCAAGCTAGGGTAATTTTTCATTGAGGAGCACCATAAAGCATCTACGACTCTTTTTTTCTTGCAAGTGAGGAGCTAGCAAAGGAAACATTAACTTGGTCATTGTGGTGGAGTATGTAGACACAATTGAGCAAGAAACAAACCAAGCTTGGGGAATTTTCTATTGAGGAGCACCATAATGCATCTTTACCATTCTTTTTCTTGCAATTGAGGAGCTAGAAAAGGCAACATTCTTCCCAAACTTCCCCATAATTTGAGTATCTAGACACAATTGAGCAAGAAATAAACCAAGCTTGTGTAGTCTCCCATTGAAGAGTACCATTGAGGAGGTAGCAAAGCATACCATATATATCGGTGATCATTGTGGTGATGGGAAACTCATGCAATCAATCAAGAAAATCAGCAAGGAAGAGGATACCCAATGAAATCGTTGAAGAAATTAGAGAAAAGAAAAGAAATGACATGACCAATCGAAGATTCTCTATGGACACTCAACCAATTCCGATTGTTGAGGACGCCACAGTTCTTCCTACTAATCCACATCAAGAAAGACAAAAGCATTTGCTCGAGGGGCCTTTGGTCTCAATATCAGTAAAAGAATGAGCATTGCATTATCCCAGTTGGAGGAGGTCCATTCAAGTATTTCACATGACTAAAACCACATTTCATATCTCATACAACCAGTTTTGACTATTATGTTGATATCTTTGAAATGTTTGACGACTAGTTGTGTTATCTGACTCCTCGGTCTACACTTTATTTTATGTAGGGCACATATACGCAGTGGTTTCCTCGAGAGACAATGAATGACACACTGACTACTAGCTAGCATGTTGCTTGGATGGGAAGTAGACCCTCATTGTCTCATTAAGCAACTCCAAGGGCAATCATTTTCCAATTGGTTCGACGGTTATCAAAGGAGAATATTTGACACAGGTTGCCCACGCACGGAATAAAAAAGGTTATGTATTTGAAGATTATAGACCAGGTCAAATTGTATAGCATTATACAAACTTAGTTATTGGCACAAACCTCTAGCTACAAACAAATCCAAACAAGAACTCATCAAAGTCACAATACTTGTTTCCTTAGTCCAAGCACAAGAGGCTAAAGGATATCATTTCTATTAGAGGTGATCTCGATGGTCTAGTCGAATGAACACAGGTAGGTATTTAGGTATGTGGTGGTCGAATATTTTGGTTTCATGGTCTCATTGATTATTTATAGGTTGATAGGTTGAGCACTTGATAGATTGATAAATTCAATAGACTTCTACAACTTGATAACTTGCACTTGAGCTTCATCATGTAGTTGTTGTATTATATTGATACTTACATGACTCATGCATTATATCCCAAGACCATATCTACCACTCTATCTAGGATATGTCTACTGCATTTTCCTTGAATCTTGAAGTTGATCCTATAAGGACATCTCCTTGAATCCGATAATTATCACCTTGACTATGATAATTTGTTCCTCCACGGGAGCCATGACATTGAGGAGTGGTCATCCTATCCTAATAACCATTGCCAATCCTAGCTTACAAACCATATAGCGAATCCTATTAACTCAAGTTTGCACTGTAAACCATATTTTGCATTCTAAAGCATAGAAACCCTGTAGAAACCATAGTTTAGGGGTCAACTTCACATATTGTTCGACTGTGAACATGTGGCTAGAGTTCCTAAATGGACCCTGCCTAAACATGCTTGTATGACCTACCGAAACCTCTTTTAATTTGGTGCACGGTTTCCATTCTATGCCTTGGTTAGGGATTCAACAAGTGTTCATGAAAGCCCAGAGGAGGTGAGATTCAACATGCGATAGAATGATGGTAATTGCTCGGATCAACGAACCATCGAATCTGTTGGATTCAGGACATCAGGACAGTGGTAAGGGTGGAGACAATTCCATTGCGTCAGTAACCATGTAATGGAACATGTTTATGTTTAGAAACAAGTGGCCAACCTATTACACCATTATTACAAAATATATATATCTTCACACTACGAATGTTTCGAATAATACTCGATATAGATAAATTTATAAAACAAGATTCAAAATAGTACTTTAATAAATTTAAACTATAATTAAATCACACATAATTTTCATCTCTTCCAAAGTTGTTTCTCGAGGCCATTCATCAAATTCCATGTACATTAAAAAAATGATAAAATAATGTGTAGGATATCATCATGACCATTATTTTGAGTCAACCTTATAATACTTGGATACTTTTAGGTTTGATGTGAATCCTATGTAATTGTTAGATGAAAGACATCATGCCAAACACTAATTTTATTTATGTAGACCACATAGGTGCATCACTTATGTGTGTCGACTTTGAGCATCCTTTAAAATTTTGTTAGGTTGTTATGCTGGTAAGATGCTTTTGTATTCCACTTAGTTGGATTAGTTTCTTAGTTGTGATGGGTGCTTATGTGTATTAGGTATGTTACATATCTGTGACTATAATTTAACATTGTTAATATAACATTGTATATGCAACTGGATCGTGGTAAAAAAATTCAAAATGTACATTTTTGTCATTACGTAATATTGTAATTGTGCATTGTTCTCAAATTTATAACTGATATCTCCATGCAATCGTAAAATCTATAAAAAATTGGGAACATTACACATAGAAACATTCTTGGCCACACGTGTATAATAACACTTAAAATAATGAACCATGAAGATATCAAGAGCCTTGATATGAAATATTTTTTATATATCATGAAAGTTATAATACAAAAATAGAAGGCCTATGTATGGCCAGTCGATGTACATGTATCAAAAACATCTTTGATGTACATGTGTAAACAAAAGTACATCTGTTTTGGACCATGCCCCTATACTCTAACTCTAGATTGTACATAAAAATACATATTTGTCCTGGACTAAAACATCAAAACTCTAACTTTCTCTTGTTTTTCCTGGACCGTAATGTTTGTTTCCTCTTTCGACGAACACTGTGCATCTCTGGCGAATGCAAATCAATGAAAATATTTCTTGATCAGGTAATTGAACTAGTATTGTCCAACAATAATAAAGTTTGAAAATTTAAAATATGACTCAATTGTACATTAAAAAAAAGACTCAATGCATCCGTCGGGGGTGTAGGTGCCTCTGGTGTCCTCCTCCATCTAGAGAGTCTCTCTGCAATGCTTCTCTGTGAATAAAAAAAAATGTCAAATATCTCAAGAGTTATCAACATGTAGATGAATGAGAAAGTACTAATAAATTATGTAAAAAATAAACATCTCATCGAAAAAACCATTTCTGGCCAGGGCAAGAGGCTGGGTGTCTTCAGTAGTAAGAGGAGACGTAGTTTGAACATCAACCTCAATTGCATGCACTAATGGACCAGCGTGTGGCTACATTCACAAAAATAGTTAGACATTGTGCATGTCCATAAACAATATAAATGAATTGTACAATTACAAATATTCAATTAGATGTACCCGAGTGTGACTTATCCCTATTGTAGATGCAACATTGACCACAGCATCAAAAACCCCAGTAAGTTCTAGCACGAATGACTCTACATCCTGATGCTGTAAACATGCGAAAATAACATTAAGAGAAACTAGTTGTGAAGTGAATTCAAAGCTAACCAGAAACTACAATTTGAAGTGTGTACATTACCGTGGGATGAGTAGGTTCATCCTCATGCACACCCGCTCTTTTCAAGGAAGAGGGTCATCTGATGTAAACAACCCCCTTATCTATGTTTGGACTACGAGGAGATCCAAACCAAAGAGGCAGTGCAAGGATTTGCAATGATGTCTGCAGTCATAAATTGTTACCATAGTTAGACATGGAGTTGAATGGATAGAATAATATGTACTGAAAAACTAACATGTTGTAATATACTTACCCCTACCTGGGAAATATCTCCCCCATGGGAGTGACTGCTTCCATCAATTTCTTGCCCCTCTTCAAATGTTGATAGCATCTGCAAGTTTAAAATTTATAAATATTAGCAATCTATAAAGGAGTATACATTAAGAAATTTCAATAATTCGAACAAGATTCAGTCATTAACCATGTACTTACATTCTTCAAGTAATCATAAATTACACCTTGGATTATTTCATTGAGATCAATGTCTCCAACATCACATTATAAGTGGGGTTCCTGCAACTTCAAAAATTCTAAATATTAGACAATTTAACAAATTAATCAAGACTAACACATGCATTAACAAAATGACAAATGTTTAAATATTACCTCA
Source organism: Pseudotsuga menziesii (assembly GCA_001517045.1). NCBI lineage: Eukaryota > Viridiplantae > Streptophyta > Pinopsida > Pinales > Pinaceae > Pseudotsuga > Pseudotsuga menziesii. Next base: position 543,537 of record LPNX011202384.1, on the reverse strand, counting down.
ATGGGGGTTGTTTGGGCCTTGGGTACCACCACACCAGGTGCAGTACCAACTCCATGAGAGGCATCAATCTCCTGCAAGAGTAAATATTGCATATATTACAAATCTTTTGTAATGTTAAATACAATACGGAAAAATTAAAAATTGAACAATAATAGAGTTTTAACAATGTCCTTACCTGACCACTAGTCATCATAGAGGTACCATGTCTTGGTCCAGGACCAAAACAGGGTTGACCACATGATGTGCAAATGTGTGGCTCACTCTGAGGCACATGGGATGTCAGTCTATCCCCATCTCTAGATGTTCCTCTACCACCAGAAGTTGGTGGTTGTACCCTAGCAGAGGAAGAGGGAACTATCTATTTAATAGTGGTCTTGTGTCGAGAGACCATCTCAGCTAGAGTAAAAAATTCCTCCTGTTTCTGGGAAACCATGTAAGGTGTAGGAGGGATGTCTACCCTCGGTAGCTGGGAACGAGGTGTAGGTCCCTTTGGATTGGAATATCTATGCCTAGCATTGTGTCGATGTTGGGGAATCCCCCTACCAACTCCTTAGAAGCCCAACATGTCAAAATAGTTGACATGTTTCCCCATCACAAACTCTACATGCAAATTTTCAAGGAAGTACAACGGTACTTCCCTATTGTTGTGCTAGGGAATGTCAAATAACATGTACCACCTATCCATCCAATTGTCTCTGATGGGTGGAAAGGTGCACCACTCAATAGAAATATGTGCCCTGGTGATCACCGAAATGTCACCCATCCCAAGAAGTCTAAACAATGTATAGATGTGTTCTTTCATTATTTTCAGCTTTTTTACCTCGTTGTAGCTCAACCCATCAGCATATTGTTTTATTTTCCTCTCCCTATTTGATGTGATGTTATACAAAGAATCATTCGATCTTGCAATCGTATCAACAATAGTCAACAATGAATCTGACAAGGAGCGGCGGAGCTCATCTCCACCCGTCCAAGCATAACCAATATCTCTCAGACAACCAATAACCCTTAGTCTCTTACCATTATTATCCATAGTAGCCACTGCAATCATAAATACAAATAAAATATCATTAGAAATATAAACACATGATATAATTGTTGGAGTCTTTTACCCGACATGCACACTTAATTTGGTAAATTTGGCCTTGTTAAACCACTATCCAAAGTTTAATTGACTTAATAGGAATTAGATGAGCACTCTATGACATCAGCATGAGTACACCCACACCTATATTCAATCATGGAGGCTAACTAGGATTCCTCCTTCAATTGGGGAGCCATTCGAGGGTGATCTGAGTGTCATAAATGCACGTAAATGTAACTGATTGTTACAATCAATTAAGTTGAGTTGGGAAGGCACCTCCATTTCATTTATTGATTATTTTTATTAATATTTATGAACTAGAGACAACTAGGGTTCCTCCAACCACTTCTGATGACCAGTTTGACTTTAGTTAACCTCATCGGGGTTCATTAGAGTTAATGATGTGCTACCACTTGTTGACTGGCATGTAGTGACATGTTTTTGAGCTAATTTCAGTTAGACTCAGTCATCCATTGCACTCTGATACAGTTAGGGCTCAACTGAGTCAATAACAACTTTATTAGTGGGTTAACTAGGTGTGTTTACTGTGGCTGACATTTAGTTAAGCTACAACCATTCATTCAATTCGAATTACCTCCTTGGGAATTTAAATTGTCTTGGAATTCATGCACCTTGCATGATCAATGTATTGCATTACTCATTCTTTACTGATTATACAGAGTTACTACTCCTATTGCAGCACCATTATGCCATTCTCATGCTTAATTGTCTGAAATCTCTTATGAGATTGCGTTTTAGTCCCTAGATTACTGTGACAAATTAATATGGTATTAGAGCTCACCACGGGACAAAGCTCAGATCTCTCAAAAACATGGTTTTTGATATATCTTGCATGAAACATTGAGCAAAAAAAGCTCAAAATTCTAGCACTGCACCAGAAGCCAAGGCTTACCACTTAATACCCCAAATTAAGGAATTGTTGATCAAGCTTGCTTGATCAACTATGCTGGATGTGATGAAATCCTAAAATCTACAGGTTCTTCGACCTTACGGTGCCCCTTTTGTTGTGATTTGTAGGTTTTAACAGGTGAAAAGCATTCGCTACAGCAGTTTGAGATGGCTTCTTCTGTCGAACTCTTGACTCCGTTCAATTTCCATTCATGGAAAGGAGATATGGAGATCTAACTATGTGCCAGAGGAATCTACTAGGTCACTATGGACACTAAAGAAGAGCCTGCTGATGTGATAGACGAAGCTATATTCTTAAACAAGAAAGATGAAGCATTCGGTTTCTTGTGCCTCTTTATTTCCAGGGATCTTCTTTTCTACCTCTCGGGATTGAAGACTCGAAAGAAAATTTGGGACAAATTGGACACCCTGTATGGAAAACAGGATGATTTGAGAGTTTACCAACTTGAAAACGAGTTGATGTCTCTCCAACCTTCCAATTTCGAGACCTTAAATGATTTTTTCACAAAGTTCAAGGACATTATCTTACTGTTGAAGTAGTATAAGGTGGAGAAGGAGGATGATCAGCTCATCCTCACCATTCTCTCAGAAATTGGAGCTGATTATTTGGTGTTTGTCTCTACATTCCATGCAGGGAAGCTCAGAATCCCTGTATGGAAGATGCCTTCACTCAATTCCTTCATTGAGTCCCTAACAAGTGAACATGAAAAGCTTGTCTAAACGAGGATCATCAGATCCTCCCGTGATCAAGCCCTATATGCTTTGGGAATTTGAATGCAGCTGAAGAACCCAAAAACCAAATTTGAAGCTCCTAATCCTAAAGTTGAAAACCAGCAGCATGAAGAGTCTTCCGGCTCGAAGAAGAACAAAAACAAAGGGCATCATTGAAAGGAAAAAGTCAAGTGTTCATACTGCGAGAATGAATTCCACCCTGAACATGCCTGCATGAGAAAGAAAATTGATGAAGCTAATTCTCTTCTTGATAAAAATCACATCAATCTTCTGGAAATATTTCAGAGGAGAGATCAGCAATATCGAGAACCACAAGATGAAAGAGGTCATGCCCTCATGGCAAGCACTTCTGAGTCCAAAGCTCTTTTGATAGATTCTGAAGCTTTGAATCACAAGATGGATGAAAGAGATTCTTTCTGTCACATGCTCGAAATTGTGAAAACATTTTATGTTTTAAGAAACATTATGTTTATTTTTATTATAATTTTTGTAATTAATGACCAAGTAGGGTCAAGGATAATTGCATGTAATTTCTGAATATTTTATTAATTAATAAATTAAAGATGAGAAAATAGCTTAAGGGAGTTGTTAAATCAGTGTTTTACTGGTCACTTGGTGGAATAGGCTTGGTTGAGAGAATATTGACACTTGGAAACATCCTCAAACTACTTCTAGCCATTGCAGGAGGCAACTTCCCTACTTTTGTGGTCATGTTCCCCAAGAAAGTGGAACAAGAGAAGGTGGCTCATTAAGTGAAAATTGACCCAAAATACCTAGGCATGCTAATAAAACTTCCCATTGAACACAGTTGAGGCTGCTCATTTCTTCACTTGTGAAAATTTTGAGTGGATTTAGTGCACAAGAAAATTCGATGTAGGGGACTAGCAGAAGTTTGTTTTGAGTGAAAAGTGTTGATGTTCTAAACTAGTGTAGCTATTCTAAGATAAGTTCATATTGCTGCAAGCATAACATTTTTATTGTTGAATACTTAGTAGAGTTGCAGAGGATTACTAAACTAGATCTCTCACCCAGTACTTCTACCAGGTGGACCAGAAGACAAGCTCAGGGGTCATGAGATTTGCAGTTCAACTATCTCCAGTAGTTGGTTGGGAGGAACAAGTTCCTTAAGATGTTGTCACCTATTCTACATTTCCACGTTTTACATGATTGATCTAGTTTCTAATTAGATATTTAGGATCAAGAAAGGTTGAATTTAAGCAATAACGTGTTATGCTTCTATTCTTCTGTTATTAGAATTATTTAATGAAATATTTTACTATCAAAATATTGTCAAATGTTGGATTAGATACATATTAGGGTAAATGATTAGAATAATTTCCAATTTTACTGATAGATAAAAAAAATACCTAACTGTATTTTTCCACACCTTTTTAAAGGTAGTACTCTAGTACAGTAGGTTAGATTAAATTCTGATAGAGAATCAATTGAAGTGTGATTGAATGTGTTCATTTATGTTATACTGATTTCATAGGGTTAATCAAAAGTAATTTATCCTCTCTATTTCAGAAATTTTCCTTGGACATAGTACATTATCATAAAATAACAAAACTGTCTCTAAGAAAGATTAAAAAAAAACATATATATACACAGTCTGTGCTCTTATCTACAAAGTAAATAAATTATTTACTATAAGCTTATTTATCGAAATACATATATAAATTAAAAGCATTATAAAAACATGAAATAAAATAGCAGGAATAACTTAAAAGGAATAGTAAAAGGAGGGCTAGTAATCACTTAAGATAATTCCATTATCAACCTATGTAAAGACTCAACTTCAAATATATCTAAATGTTAACTCTGTAAAGATTTAAATTTATTTAAAATCTTACAAAAACCCTAACTAGAGTAATTGTGAAAAATGACCTATATTCTCTTCTCTATTTCCAGAAGAGGGTTAATACAACTTACCCATAACTACTTAAACATAAGTTCTTCATGTAAACAAAAGCAGTTATTTATTTTTGGTATAAACACACAGAATTAAATAAACACTTTCCACATGAAATAGTATTGAAACTGTCTAGTAAATATAAATTAAGAGAATTTATGCAAAGACGTTTCAAAACTTTCCAACCGAGGGAAAAACATTAAAGACTCAGGTTGTATTATTCAACCTTTCCTTTATCTATGTACTGAAATAATTGCTTATGATAGTAAAAATCAAACTCTGTTCTAAAAACCAACTATCTGAACATTTTGCTTCTCTTTTAAACAAAATAAAAAAAATTACGAACTGGAACCATAATACAACTTCTTTAAAATTTATTTAGCTATTTATACATCACTACAAATATCATTACAGTAACAATATCTCTATTTAGGTTAATTTAGAAAGAATTGATAATAACAAAATAGATAAATCTCACATCCTTCCATCATTTTCTTGAAACCACATTCTATATATTATCGATTATACATTATGTGAACATGAAGTCTTAGAGCTTAAACAAAATACAAACAACTTCTAGACCCTAAACTTAATTTATCAAAACCACTACTATATCCATACAAGATATGGCCTAATGGCCTTTTTACAACAAAATCATGGCTTAAAATCCTGTTTAAATTATAATCTCTAAAAATAAAGTCATGGTTGTGAAGGCCCAAAAGTATCTCTTCACACTATGCCCACTAGGGATTTAACATTTTCTTATCAACACATTATAGTCTCGGCCATATGGCCTTCCTAAATATTCACGATTTTTTATAACAAAAAATAAAGCTGCATCTCGGTGAAACTGCATTTACCAAACTCCATAGAACCATCGCAGAAGGACCTCAGGTAAGACCGAGGCTTACCAGGATGAACACCAATGAGGAGCCTTTATGGTGGTGTCTTTCAGCACAGAGCAACCCCTTTTGAAAGCCTACATAATCAAAAGAAAAAAAAAACACAGAATGTTAAACTCTTGAAATTAATGAAGATAAAAACCTAAGAACAGTATAGAAGAGTCATTTTTTAAAGAAGAACTCATTACCTGAGGAATTTAACCATGGACCTGAAACAGGTATTATGAACAGACCCTAGCCACTAAATAGGGTATGCCGAGCAATGAAGGAAGCTCTGTTAAGAAACCCTAATGAGAAAGTCCAAATCAAAGCCAAGGTAAACTAGAAACTGAGCTAACACTATATAGTTTTACCACTGCACCAGTGCCGAAGGAAAGCTCACGCAGAGGCTTAGTAATGGCGACAAAGAACACACACTCACAAATATTAGGAATGGCAATAAAAATCTAATACACAGAGTATATAAATGGAAGTTCTCATTTGAAGCAGAAAAGAAACGGTGAAGCCATGAGGCCATAAAACTGCGGCTTCCTCTCCACGACAGTAGTAAAAGATAGGTAAAATGCAGCTTTTTAGGGTTTAGGATAGTTTTATAGTGAAACTATGAAAGTCAAAACCCTAGTCAGTGATGACCTACCACGTGGCATTGGATACATTTGCAAATTGCGGGTTTTGCATTATAGTTCGAGACCCCAAATAGCATCCTGCATACAAATATGTTTTATAAAAAAAACTATGGTTGAAACCTTTTTCATATCATTCAATACCTTTTCATTTGTGTATGCATATTATAACCCTTTCTCCATTAGAAAAATATTTCAAAATTATAATATCCATGTTATAATTTTTAAAGGAAATGATATTGGAAGTAGTCCATGCTGAAACTAGGGTTTCTTTTCATATTTTATCAACCATGTAAATGGGAAAGAACTTATGTAAGGAAAGCATTAACCTTGTTAGAAAAATAAGCATCACCCTATAAGGAAACATAGAATTTGTAAAAAGACCTTGAAATAAACCTATGGCAATATTTTGGTTAAAACACTTATGTGTATAAGCTTGCAACAATAGAAAGATTCATAGCTTGAATTCTTAGTACAAGTAATCTAACTTAGCTTTGATATAGGGTAATAATAATTTTTACATTGTATCTCCTAGAGATGAATTCATGTGAAGGCTAGGTTGAATAGATTTTATAGGGAATAATTTTTCATTCCTTACACAAAATAGTAATACTATTATTTATCAATATAATGTTCATGATATTATATTTTTACTTGATGAATACCTAAGCAGTTAGAAATTTGTTTCTACATGACATATTTAGGCTTATGTCGAATATTATATGACTATACCTATATTTAGTTCTTCCTAGTTTACATAGTGTTTGAATATTGGTTAAACAAATACCCTTGGATTTACCATAGTATCAAGTAATAAGGTATTAAAGGACCTGTTATACAAATTAGCTTTCACTAGGATTATATACATGACCTAAACTAATAATAGATAGATAAAAGTTGGATGAACAAGTTATAATTACAACAAAATGAAAGAACAACTGGAAAATGTTAGTTTTTCCAAGCACTTATATTTACCAGAAAACTAATTAAAACATAAATATACAGATCCACGATACCTCATTCATTTTGATAAAAGATGTAAAGTAAATAAGTTTACTAGAATTATACTTTATGCTAGTTGAGATAATAATCTCGATCTGGAAACTGGTTACAAAACGTCTTACCTGTAAAAGACCTGTAAAATAAGCTTCACTTCACTCCATTAGCTAAAAAGCTAAGTAAACCTTGGACTCAATTGAAGTTCCTTCATTTTTTCACAAACAGTAAAACAAACTTAGCACTTAGTAATTAAATCGATGTTTCAATTTGTTAGAATATAATCCGTAGGGACTATATACTTTGTAAATAAATAAATAAAACTGATGTAGGAAGTTGAAAAGGCTAGGCGGGAGGTGAAACTCAACCGTCTTGTAAATTGTACAAATATTTGCATTTGGCTATGTAATACGATGAATCAGGAGTTATTACCAACAAGTGGTATCAGAGAGCTGCCATAACTCCTGCCTGTTGCCAGTCTGCCCATTCCTGGAATTCTGCTTGCCAGTCCATTGCCAGACTGCTCCATCAGTCTGCCAGTTGAGTCGCATGCAGTGTATGCGTTACTCCATCTGCCTGAGTTTATTCTCTGCTAGAAATATTGTGGTATACCTAACCCTAATTTTTTTGTGGGCCGCCTCTCCTATCCTCTGCGATCTGTAGTTTTTGAATATTTGCGTGAAGACAGCTGCGTGGTGGTGAGAGTAAGATTGTTGATAGTATATGCGTGGAGTCTGGTGATCTTTTTGGAGATGCAATTTTGAATGTTTCTCTTCCGTGAAGAGACTGCTGATGTATTAAATACTACCGTGTATTTGCTGCCTGCATTGTATGCTGAAGACCAGCGTTGGAGGGATCGTGAAGAGCCCGCGTTGTGATGCTGTTGTGTTGAAAATTAAAGACTGTCTGTTGATCAAATCCTTGGACCCAAAAAACCCTACCTTGCAGAGCTATGTTACAAGATCTGCGTTGCAGTTGAATGAACTGATAAAGTAACGGAGGCTCTCAGCTATGGTCTAAGGGCAGTTTCAATCTATGAGATTCGTTTGCACAAACTTTAGAATATAATTGCAACCCTTTAAAATGACTTTGAAGCGTCATTGTTTTCAAATAGGGTTATCTCTTATTCAAAGGAGATGGGAGTAGTTACGCAGCTATTGATATACTATAAAGAGAAAGTGGGCATGAGCTCCAGTTGCTGCCTGCGTTTGAGACTGCCCAGTTGAAGAGAACTGTATCTGTTCACAACATAATGTATGCTGACATACAGAGACCTCTGGCACCAATTTTCTAAAGAGATATGACCTTCTGATTGAGTTTATATTGAGCGTGGACTGCATCATGCGTTTGAGATGATGTTTTTTTGAGAATGCACAAACCCTAGACTGATATACTACGTGCGTTCTGACTTCCTGTTGATAAATGGGGTAGGATTGAGGTGACTGAGCCTGCGTCGAGATGGTATTGGTTAATTGTTACATAGACTGATACATTGCGGAAGATTGATATATTATGTTGTGACCGATATGTCATATATTGTGTTGTATGTGATTATATAGACTGCGTTGTGATTGTATAGACTACGTTCTCTATTGAAGACTCTTGCTTATCATGCTGTGTGCTGACTGCTATGTACATGCCATTCCTATTGTTTGGAATCCGAGTCCATTAAGCTGTGGCAAGTTATATTTGAAGTACTGATTTTATATGAATCATTTGAGTTCAAGAAATAAAAAGACTGAACCCTTGAGATGCTTTCATTTGATGGTGTGAGTGAAAGCTGTGCGTGAAGAGATTGTGTTCACAGTGAGAGAGCCTGCGTGTAGAAACTGACTGTGTTGATGGTGCTGTCAATGAGAGCGTGGAGTGTGACTCCCCTCTTATCTTCGTGAAACCAGTGTTGAATACCTATCAGTGCTGACTGATATATAAATATTTCTACCTGCTGCGTGTGCTATGGTGTGGCTGGAGCCAGCGTGGAGAGTTGAGAATAATGCTGTGTTTGTGAGAAGACTGCTGCGACTTGAAGACTTGAAGACTGGGACTTGAAGTTTGCATTCTTCGTTGGAGAATTAAGAGTACTACCTTGAATTGAAGAAGCTGCATGAAGACTTGATTGAAGACTGCTTGGTTGAAGACAATTGCTACTATGATTGCTCCTCATTGGTGAGTTGTGCAATTTTAAATATAAGCTGCGACATCTAAAAGGAAATTTTTTGCTGCAAAGGAATGTGAAGATATATAGACAACCCATACATATGAAGAAATCATTCTCATATGTTCCTTTGAAAATTAGCACTGTCATGAAAATATTGTTGTAAACGGTTACAAAGCTTATTATTTTTTAGGTTTTGAACAGCACCATATAAATTGTATTGCTGCAAAATTGTCTTAGACTGATGTAAATACTATGACAGAGACATAGACTTGCATAGTGAATAGAGTTTGTCGAAGAAATTGTTTATACTAGCTAGTGCAGCTGTAATTCTACATAGACTGTATTGTAAAAAGGAGTAGAGACTTAGACCTGCTTCTTTCATATAGCTGAGATCGTTGACTGGTGCTAAAAATTTGCTTATGAACTTGTTGACAGCATATTAATATTGTAAATCACCTTGGCAGAGGCTGTAGACTTGCAAGGTTTTGTTTTACTATTATCTCATTCTCTTTAAGTTCATTATTGTAAATTACACTAACAGTTGTAAAGATGCACTCTTTGGCATCTAGTATTGGTGCTGCCCTAGCTGGAAAAGACCAATCCAAATACCCTTTCAAGGGAAATTGCAGCAAGAGAGGAGGAGGAAGAAGAAATTTCAGAGGCAGAGGGGCCAGAAGAAAAAGATCATATTTGCAGTGCAAGCGTTGCAGAAAGACTGGGCACACATCAGATCAGTGTTGGTATTCATGGGACTCCATCAAAGACAAGCACAACCAGAAGAAAGATGACCAAGATGCTAGTAAATCTTCTGATTCTTGTATTGTTGCACATTGTAATCTTGGATTTAATGAAATGGCTTCACTTTCATCTTACAAAGATTGTTGGCTGCTTGATACTGGTGCAACATCACACATGACATTTAGAAAAGACTGTTTTGAAGAACTGAATGAAACAATAGATGGCATAGTTTACTTTGCAGATAAGTCAAGTATTAAACCAAAGGGAATGGGCACCATTCGACTGAAGATTCCTGGATTCCCTGATTTCCTGTTGAAGAACATTCCTATCTTCCAGAGTTGCAGAGAAGCCTGCTGTCGTTGGTGGAGATTCGACAGCAAGGCCATTCCATCCACATGTTTGATGGAATCGTTGAAATAAGAAATTCCTCTGACAACCAAGTCATCATGACTGGATACAAAGATGGAAAGCTACTGAAGCTCAAGGGTTCATCCGCAAGATTTCAGAACTATGCCTACCTCTCTCAGCATAGACAAGGTAATATGTCATCTAGTTCATTGTGGCATGCAAGATTTGGTCATCTAAATTATAACAGTCTTCGTTTGTTGAGAAAGAATGGTGTATTTGGATTTCCCACCATTCCTAAAGAGAAGAATAAATGTGATGCATGTATTTTAGGGAAACATAGTAAGCTGCCATTCCATGAATCTAATTTCAGAGCAAGTAGGAAATTAGAGTTAGTACATTCTGATTTGTGTGGCCCGATGCCAACTCCTTCAGCAAATGGGAACAAGTATTTTATGACATTTGTTGATGACTACTCAAGAATGTGCTGGACATACTGTTTAAAGACAAAATCAGAAGCATTTCAAACATTCAAAGACTTTCATGCATTGATTGAAAAAAAAGCACAATCAAAAGTTGGTACACTTCGTACTGATAATGGAAAAGAATACACTTCAAATGCTTTTGAAGCTTATCTTCGTCAACATGGAATTGCACATCAGACTACCGTTCCCTACAATCCTCAACAAAATGGTGTAGCGGAGAGAATGAATAGAACCATAATGAATATGGTTCGCTCAATGATGTTTTTCAAAAATGTAAAACTAATCTTTTGGGGTGATGCAGTAAAATGTGCAGCATATTTGAGAAATAGAAGTCCATCAAATGCACTTGATAAGAAGACTCCACATGAAATGTGGTTTGGCCATCTCCCTTCAATCAGGCATCTCAGAGTTTTTGGTTCCACCTGTTATGCCTTGATTCTGAAGGAGCAAAGAAACAAGCTTGGTGCTGGAAGCAGAAAGTGCATTTTCCTAGGGTATGAAGAATACTCCAAGGCATACCGTTTGTATGATGAGGTAAACAAGAAATTTTTTATTTCCAGAGATGTCATTTTTCTTGAAACTAATAAAAATGACCAGTCCATTGAGAGACAGCTTGATCATCTAGAAAATTATCCTCATCCAAAGAACTATTATGAAAATGAATATGAAATTCCAAATCTTGAAGGGGGGATTCCTATTCTGGATCAACCTTTGGAATTTTCATATGAAGTACCAACTCCCCCACATGAAGAAGTTCCTGCTACTTCACT
>LPNX011202384.1:433461-524479 GCA_001517045.1 Pseudotsuga menziesii | reverse complement strand
ATATATATATATATATATATATCTACACACACACACACACACACACACACACACACACACACACATAGTCTCTGCTTAGAGTAAATAAATTATTTACTATATGCCTATTTATTTAAATACAGATAGAAATTAAAAACATTATAAAAACAGGAAATAAAATAGCAGGAATAACTTAAAAGGAATAGTAAAAGGAGGGCTAGTAATCACTTAAGGTAATTCCATTATCAAACTAAGTAAAGACTCAACTTCAAATATTTCTAAATGTTAACTCTGTAAATATTTAAAATTATTTAAAATCTTTCAAAAACCCTAACTAGAGTAACTATGGAAAATGACCTCTATTCTCTTCTCTATTTCCAGAAGAGGGTTAATACAACTTACCCATAACCACTTAAACATAAGTTCTTCATGTAAACAAACACAGTTATCTATTTTTGGTACAAACACATAGAATTAAATAAACACTTTCCACATGAAACAATATTAAAAGTGTTTGGTAAATATAAACTAAGAGAATTTATGTAAAGACCTTTCAAAACTTTCCAACCCAGGAAAAAATGGTGAAGACTCAGGTTGCATTATTCAACCTTTCCTTTATCTATTTTCTGAAATAATTGCTTCTGATAGTAAAAATAAAACGTTGTTCTAAAAACCAACTGTCTGAACATTTTGTTTCTCTTTTAAACAAAATATAACAAAATTATGAACCAGAACCATAATAAAACTTCTTTAAAATTTATTTAGCTATTTATACATCACTACAAATATCATTGCAGTAACAATATCTCTCTTTAGGTTAATTGAAAAAGAAATGAAAATAACCAAACAAATAAATATCATTAAAACCATAGTATATATATTACCGATTATACATTATGTAAACAGGAAGTTTTAGAGCTTAAACAAATTACAAACAACATCTAGACCTTAAAATTCATTTATCAAAACCACTACTCTATCCATACAAGGTACGGCCTAATGGCCTTTTTACAACAAAGTCACGGATTAAAATCCTATTTAAATTATAATCTCTAAAAATAAAGTCATGGTCGTGAAGGCCCAAAAGTATTTCTTCATGCTACGACCACTTGGGATTTAACATTTTCTTATCAACACATTACAATCTAGGCCATATTTCCTTCCTAAACATTCACAATTTCTGATAACCAAAAATAGAGCTGCATCATGGAGCCAAATATTGGTGAAACTGCATTTACCAAACTCCATACAACTATCGTAGAAGGACCTTAGGTAGGACCAAAGATTACCAGGATGAATGCCAATGTGGAGCCTTTATGGTGGTGTATTTCAGCATAGAGAAACCCCTTTTGAAATCCTACACTATCAAAAAAAAGAAAAACAAAGAATGTTAAACTCTCAAAATTAACGAAGACAAAAACCTAAGAACAGTATAGAAGAGTCATTTTTTTTAAAAGAAGAACTCCTTACTTGAAGAGTTTAACCACGGCCCTGAACTGAGTATTATGAAAAGACCCTAGCCATGAAATATGGTATGCCAAGCAACAAAGGAAGCTCTGTCAAGAAACCCTAATGAGAAATTCCAAATCAAAGCCAAGGTAGACCAAAAACTGACCTCACAGTACATAGTTTTACCACTGCACCAGCGTCGAACGAAATCTCATGGAGAGGCTTAGTAATGGAGACAAATACCACACACCCACATAGATAAGGAATGGCATTAAAAATCTAATACGCAAAGTATAGCAATGGAAGTTCTCATTTGTAGCAGAAAATAAACAGTGAAGCCATGAGGCCGTAAGCTTCCAGCTTCCTCTCCACAACAGTAGTAAAAGATAGGTAAAATGTGTTTTTTAGGGTTTAGGATAGTTTTATAGTGAAACTCCAAAATTCAAAACCCTATCCAATGATCACCTACCACATGGCGTTGGATATATTTGCAAATTGTGGGTTTTGCATTACAGTTCTAGATCCCAAAGAGCAGCTTGCATACAAATATGTTTTATAAAAAAAACTATGGTTAAAACCTTGTTCATATCATTCAATACCTTTTCATTTGTATATGCATATTATAACTCTTTTTCCATTAGAATAATATTTCAAAATTATAATATGCATGTTATAATTTTTAAAGGAAATGATATTGGAAGTAGTCCATGCTTAAACTAGGGTTTGTTTTTATATTTTATCAACCATGTAAATGGGCAAGAACTTATGTAAGGAAATCATTAACCTTGTTAGCAAAATAAAAATCACCCTATAAGGAAACATAGAATTTGTAAAATGACCTTGAAAGAAACCTATGGCAATATTTTGGTTAAAACACTTATGCGTATAAGCTTGCAACAATAGAAATATTCATAGCTTGAATTATTAGTATAAGTAATCAAACTTAGCTTTGATATAGGGTAATAATAACTTTTACATCGTATCTCCTAGAGAGATGAAGTCATGTGAAGGCTAGGTTGAATAGATTTTATAGGGAATAATCTTTCATTCCTTACACAAAATAGTAATACTATTATTTATAAATATAATGTTCATAATATTACATTTTTACTTGATGAATGCCTAAGCAGTTAGAAATTTGTTTCTGCATGACATCTTTAGTCTTCTATCGAATATTATATGACTATACCTATATTTAGTTCTTCCTAGTTTACATAGCATTTGAATATTGTTGAAACAAATACCCTTGGATTTACCATAGTATCAAGTAATAAGGTATTAAAGGACCTGTTATACAAATTACCTTTCACTAGGATTACATATAGGACCTAAACTAATAATAGATAGATAAAAATTAGATGAACAAGTTATAGTTGGAACAAATGGAAGAACAACTTGATTATGTCAGTTTTTCCAAGCACTTATATTTACCAGAAAACTAATTAAAACATAAATATACAGATCAACGATATGTTGGGCAATAGGGCAGACCCGGGTTTAATCTTTTCGTGTCGCACCAACAAAAGACCCACAGTGTTGGCCCTTTCGGCAACAACCTGCGCGCAGGTTGCAGTCTCACCCGAAACAGCTATGGGGTGCCGCAGAATCAGGTTTCTGCAAGCAAAGATGGGAATTACTGTACCTTAGCCTTGAATAACCTTATCTACCAGTAATCACAAAGTTTTACCATTTATTCTCATGTAAGTTCGCAGATAGATAGATAATCGTGACTTGCTTAACCCACTACAGGGAATTCACAACGAAGCTTATTATTTAGCAGTGATCTATATTATCAAATGTATTCTTATTAATGCATAAAAGATAATAGAAACAGAAGACAACACAAGAAACCACAACACCGAATATAACGTGGTTCACCCCCAGTGTAGGGGCTACGTCCACCAAACTGCGTTTTGTTTAACTTGCTATAAAACCGCAGTTTGATCTGCGCACTCAGCTGCAGATTTCTTCAGTCCTTAAAGCTGCGCACACAGCAGCAGGCCTCTACGCACACAGCTGCAGATCTTTCCTTAATCCTTCTCACAAAAACCCTCTGCGCACACAGCTGCAGAGGTCGTCCACGCACACAGCTGGGACTTAACCTTCTTTACATAATCAACCTTAACCTTGCCTTAATCTTCCTTACATCATAAAGCCTAACCTATCTTCTTTACATAAGCGCTTATTTATACTGCGCATTTTTACAAAACCATGGTCTTAAACCATGGGCACCCAAAAACCTTAAACCCTGGATTTAAACCATGGGTTTATTACAAAAAAGAGGGTTTTGACTTACCCTGATACCCCTAAGACTATCTGGACCCATAACTCCGCTTACCAACAGCCATGAAGTTACCACAACTAGTAATCTTTAGGGACACGCCCCAACAGGCCCCTAAGACTCACTAGTGGCCCCTCCCGGGGCACTCTGCGAGGACTCTGGTGGGCGAATCTTCTGCACGAGGGCCTGGAAGTGACTGGTGAGATTATGCAGTATCTCATCAGCGGCTTTCTCCTTTTCCACCAGTTCCTGTAATACTGAAGAAGAGTCTGTGTCAACCTTTTCCTGCGCAAAAGTGTCATAGGTCTTCAAAATTTTGAGCTGGCTCTCCGCAGTATTGGTGAATTCTAATGCTTCATCAACCAGGGGCTGTAACGCATTTTCCAGCATCGTCACCTTCGTCCTGTAAGACTCAATTTCCTGTTGAAGTTCCTTGCTGCGCTTTACTTTAGCCACCTTCTGCATAGGTGGCAGCGTCTTGATTTCTATTCGGACTGCATCTAACTCATCCTGGCGCAACTTGATGGTTTCCTGAATCTTCCCTAAATCTGGATGGTCCTGCAGGTTTTCCCATGCTTCTATGCTGTCTTCCATTAGTTTTGCGACACTAGCCACGTTGTATGATATTTTTGTTGCTGAAGCCTTGATGTCCTGCTGGCGCTGTTCTCGGACCTCTGGTGGAGTCTCAGGAGGAATGCGCAGTTGAAGTTCTGCAATCTGTTGCTGATGTTCTATCTTCATCCTTTCAACCTCGCTGCAGGACTGCTGGGCATAGTCTCTCATCTTAGCAATCTTCTGCTTTGGTTCCTCTGTTTCCTATATGTTGGAGTCAGAAAGACTCCGACATGCCTTGTCCAATGCTTGCATTAGCGTAGTTGTTGTCTGTTCAGCCTCTTTCTTCTATTGTGCGATCTCTTCTAGGCGTGCTGTGAAGGTTTTGTTTTGCTTGATGGAGTCTTCCAGTTGGACTTGTGACACTTGAGTTCGGGTATGGATCTCCTTTGTAATCGCGAGCTGACGGAGGTGCAACTCTGACATAGGCATCTTTGTATAATCAAGCTCCGTGGTTATATTTGTCTGGGGTCGAGAATCGATGTCAGGCTGTATCAGAGTTGCACTTGATACCTGTCCATGGGGATCCCTGAGTGGCCATTGCCTAATATCCTGCTGCGTGGGTGCCATAGTGCTTCTTGTCGCAGTACTGGGCGCTGATTTTGCGGTTGGCTCTTTTAACTCCGATACCCTGTTTACGATACCTGAGAGGCCAGCAAGATGTAGTTTCGCAAATTCTGACCATTTTTTAGTAAGCGCTGTCGTAGACTGTTCGAGAGCATGCTCCAGTGCATCCAGCATGACAGTGGCTTCTTACTCGATATCTTTATCCTTCGATGCTTTTACCTTTTTGCGGGGCTATGGCTTGGTTACCTCAGCTACTTCTGGTGACTTGCGCTTCGTTGGTGGGGTAGGATCTGTTATGGTCTTGACCGACTCCTCATCCTGTTCATCCTATTCATCCTGCTCATCCTGTCCGCCATCTCCACCCTGGCCATTGTCACTTATCTGCGAATCACTTAGGTCTTCGCTATCTTCCCATGGGCTTTGCTGCTGCACCTGACTAGTACCTGTGCCAATATTGGTAGCTGGGGGAACCGGAATAGAGGGTTTTTTCCCTAAATCTTTCAGCCATTCGGCCGGCCATTGCTGAACGATCCGCCGGATATCTGGTTCGGTGACTACATATGGTAATTTGAAGCATTGTCGTTGAGGATCTGCACGAGCTTGAATGAAAACATGATGCATGTCGGCACTAAAGTGCGCGACACCCTCGTATTGAGAGAACACTTCGTTGGTAAGTCGAGGTGTTCGCACAATCTCATAGTGAAGACTCATAGCATAGAAGACCAACACAGTGTTTGTCATCTATTGAGTTTCCTTATCTGAGGATCTCCAAAGGGAGGCATACCTTGCTGCCCCTGGCGTGCCGGGGTTTATTTCGACAAACTGGGCTTCAGTGGGTTCTTTCCACCCAACTAATGCAATAAGGATTATAAGCCAGGAATAATGAAAAGGTATACCTTTTTCTTGTGCATCGCGGGCATCCTCCAAAAACTCCTTCGCAAGATATCCGTCCCAGTTATAAGTATACCCCTCAGTGCAGTTCATAGCAATCCGGATAACCGGGGCAGGTACTTCAGTTGGCCTACATTTCCGTATGAGTTTGCAGGCTAAGAGTTCAGCTGCAAACCGAATGGGATGCTCCCGAATCGCGGAAGTATGATACCCCCGTTTCCCTTTTTTCAGGCCAAACCGCTCCTTCATGGTTTGCGCGAGCTTTGTATCGTCATGTTTGGACAGAAACTCGGTTCCCAGATCTGGTCCTGCCATGGATAAACCTGTGATCCTATGGATGAGGGCGACATCAATAGGAATTTGCTGGTCCCCTATCCATAAATAGCCGTCATGTACCAGGGCTAGTAACTGCTTGGCCACTACAGTCACATGTATGCCGCATCCAAAATGGGGAATGTTAAATAGCTTGAGTAGGCCAGCTTTGTCCAAGCCCGCAGCCCATGTTTGCACTTCCATTAGTGTGACCTTATGATCGGGGTACTTGACGCGGTGCAAGTATTCGGCTGGTTCAAACTGTGGGAACTTCCCATGGTCATTGGTGTCATGATCATTGTACTTAAGCCGATCAATCTTCCCTGTCATACTTCCAATCAGCTGTACTCCTGGTGGCAACGAAGGTGTGGCTAATGTAAATTGCTTTGTCCGATGAGGTAACGCGGTTCCTGGGCGAACAGGTGGTAGATATAGTGGCCGTGGTGGTGGAATATTCTCCCTTCCCCTGGCCGGGGCTTGTGCGGAACCAGAGGGCTCCATAGGATGAGCCGCTGGTGGTTGCCCTGTTTGCTGCGGCCGGTCTTGGTTGCGCTTGGTGCAAATTTCAGTTCTAGACTTTTTCCTGGTGCTTGGGAAGTGGCTTCACAGTGAGCTATGGCAGGTGGCTGAGTAGAGCAGGTGATCAAACCCTCTTGCTCGAATTCTCTGACCAAGGCATCAATCTCGCGTTCGGTGGTCATGGGTTCACTCAGAAAGCTTGAAGAAATGTAGGATGAAATTTTTCCTAACTTAGGCATCTTCTTATACACGCCATCAATCAAATCGGGGAGGACAGTGCATTGAAGGAACCAAATCTGACGAAAATCTTGTCCATGTGGGGCGCAATTACCGGTACTGGTCTTAGTACAGTCATTTAAAGCACTTAAAATCCCACTGCTGCCAAATTGGTTGCCTCCCAACGGTCGAATTTTGAGCCTCGCTACATTTTTGGGCTGCGGCAGAATCATGGTCGCAGCCTCGGGGAAATAAGCAACCTCGGCCCAATAGTGCCCTTCGACCCGACCAGGTAGTATCTGCGATAGGACTATTAAATTTGAGGTGCTAGCATCTTGGATCTGCCCCTTGAACTTACTTTGCACTTCTTGAGCTTGCCTTATAAATTTGGGGCGCACGAATTTCTGGCAGGTTCCCCGACGGAGCTGAGGCTCTGTATGATCGGCCCCCCATGCTGCTGTAGCGTCTATTGCTATTTCCAGACGCTGGGTGTTTTGTGACTGAGGTACTTGTTCTGACATCGGTGGAATAATTTTTCCAGGGTCTGTCATCCCAACCTGTGCAGGCACTTCTCGAGGCTGTGCGCTAATGCATCAAAGAGACTGAGTGATCTGCGTGCACCTATGGCCATGTAGCTCGTACAGTTGTTGCTGCCAATTCTCCAGACCATCGTCTGAATCAGACATGTAGGAGCTATCACATTTCCAATCCATTACACCATCAGCATTAGGCTCGACATAATCTGCATCCTTGGTTGTGATGTTATAGATGTGGTCTAGAGTATCCTGCTCCCCTTCATCTCTGAGTGGTTCTGTATATCTTTCTCCTTGGGATGGATCGAGGGGTATAATAACGCGCAGGCCATTTCCTTCGAAGGTCATCTGTCGCCTTTTAAAGTTGATGATTGCAGCATTGGCCATGGCCCACTCAATTCCCAACAGGGCTGGGTAAGGGTTGCTGTCATCAATGATCTCAATAAGTTCAAAGTCTGCTAGAGTACTGACCCCATCGATGTCGATTGGGACACTAAAAAGTCTCCCTAGCAGTACAATCCTTTGCTGGTTAGCTAGTCGCAGCTGTATAGGTGACCAAACCAGGGAAGGCTTTCCCATTTGTCCCCAGGTCTGCTTGGGGAGGACATTGACGTCTGATCCAAGATCCAGGATGACATCAGTCATATCATATTCTCCTATCTGAACGTTCAACCTCATTTCCCTTCCCGTTCTTTGGACACGACTAACAGTTTTCTCCTGATCAATTCCTCTCTGAGGGTCTGTGACAGCAAGAACTTTTTGCAGCTCGTTTAGAGCGTTTTGATTGAGCAAGAGTTTCATACAACTCTGTAAGAAAGAGGATAGTGTACTTACTTTATCCGTTGAGGCCCCCTGTGGTTGCGAAGCCTGCTGATGTTGCCGCGTGGATATTTATACAGCGCGATCAACATTATCGCACCGGGCCTCCTGGACTGGTGCGTGGTCCTTCGCGGGGCCAAGGGCTGGGACTTTCTTGGAGGCCTGTTGTGCGCACACCGTGGCAGGTTGCTTTGGCGAGTCTTGAGTATGTGTCGTAGCTCCACTCCGGGTGACCACATTGAGAGCTGGGGCAGGTCTTTGCTCCACGGAAATCAACTGAATACTTGGAGTAGGGCCACGGTTGTTTTCCTGAATCTTTGCGAGGAGTTGGGGGAACTGTTCAATCACGTGATCCACTGCGCGGAAATACCGACATGTTGTAGTGGGGTTCCGACAGTCGCGAGCCAAGTGACCAACTTGGTTACAATTGTAACACACAACCTGGCCTCTACCTCTGCCGGTCATCCCACCACGGCCGCAACCGCCAAAAGCACCTCTGCCGGAGGTTCCTCCACGGTAACCATAGCCATCATTATTCTGGGCTTCATTGTGGACTCGGTAGGCATCAGAGGTGCGCTCTCGCATAAGGTCATAGCTACGACATTCTTCTTCATTATGCCCAACGGACTTACAAAACTGGCAGTAGGGGTTTTTGGGAACTTGAACATATATCTGAAGAAGATGGCAGTGCTCAGGGTGATGCTGGCCAGAGGTCTGACAAATCTCACAATATATAACACCGGCATTGAATTGGGTGGGCGTGCCCGTGTTTAGATAGGTTCTGACCATGGGGCACTGGTCCCTATCGTGACCCTCGGACCGACATTGCGTACACCAGACCTCCTCTCGACTGGTTTTATCTTTCTTCATGTCACAAAGTTCCAGGGCCATCGCTGCCAGCTGCGCTTGGATTTGAGCAAGACTAGAATCGTCTCCGACGGGAGCGGTCTCTAGCTTCATTACGATTTCCAGAGCCTCTTGCTGGTCAGCAACCTTCTGTTGCATGAGCGGCGTTCTAATATGCGGCAATAAAGCAGCGATAAACCATTCCTTGTGCCGCGCAGGACTAATAGTGAAGCTCACTTGGTCTAATAAGACTTTGAATCTCTGGTCAAAGTCCCACATGGATTCGCCGCGCCGCTGTTGAATCTCTTTGAGTTCAGTGATGCTCTGTGATTGTGATTTTGGTTTCTTAAATTCCTTAATGATGGCGGCCTTGATTTCATCCAAAGTGGGGTGCTGATTACTGGAGAATTTCATGAACCAGGTCAAAGCCCAGTCGCGAAAGGAAGTAATAAGTTGCGCGGTTCTCACATCCAGGTCGGTAATACTCTTCGCGTTCCAGACGGCCTCACATAAAAACCAGAACTGTTCTGGATCTTCTGATCCCGTTCCTTTGAATATGGGCAGCTTAATGTCATCAGCTAGGTGGGCCATGGTGGTTCTGGGAGGGTTGGGAGGTGGGCAGGCCGTTGATGGGGGGGGATTTACGGGGGCAGGTTGACCTCTGGCCGGAATACTTGGACTTGGTTGCCTGTCACATTGCGACCGAACTTTAGGGTTAACGAAGCGACACTGGGGGGTAACAGGAGGGTTTCCTTCGGGGTCGGATTGTGGAGGGTTGACAGGGGGAAATGCAGTTGTCTGTCCTGAAGAGTAGGATTCAAAATTCCTTTTGTACCGTTGCTCACTTCGTGGCAACCCACTTTACGCGTCGAAAGTAGTCTCACTTGCAAACATATGTTAGTACTACTAAACTAGCAGTCTGACTCAAATAATAAGATACCCTTTTCAACCAATAGTATTTTAATCTTCAAGCTTAAGGAATTTAAAAACTTACCACGGGGCCCTTTGAAGAACTGCCGTTCAGCTTCGCTGAAAGAAGTGCTTGTATCAATGGCAAATTCTGTCACGAAGGCCTCCAATGTGCGCGTCGTCTAGAAATCGACAGCGCGAGATACGTCGTTGTTCACGTGTTGCACAAGGTTGACCCTTGCGGGGGTCCACACAAGAATCCGTCGAGCTTGAAAGTTCGTCCTCCTCTCTGTTAACCTAGACAACCACTGGTGCAACTCTATGTGGAAACGACCAAAGAAAATTTCATAAGTATCACAAAAAACATACCATTGTAAAAAGTCACTTGTTCTTCGACACGGATTCGTATTCTCTTGCTGCGCGAATTGCAAATAGGTCTCAGCAAACCAATCACTGATGTCCTTCACAGAGGGCCTCCAGAAAATAGCCCTTGTGGTACAAGGTAAACCCCTCTTGAGCAGGTACTGAGTTCAACCGGCAACGAAACCAATTTGTTGGGCAATAGGGCAGACCCGGGTTTAATCTTTTCGTTTCGCACCAACAAAAGACCCACAGTGTTGGCCCTTTCGGCAACAACCTGCACGCAGGTTGCAGTCTCACCCGAAATAGCTATGGGGTGCCGCAGAATTAGGTTTCTGCAAGCAAAGAGGGGAATTACTGTACCTTAGCCTTGAATAACCTTATCTACCAGTAATCACAAAGTTTTACCATTTATTCTCATGTAAGTTCGCAGATAGATAGATAATCGTGACTTGCTTAACCCACTACAGGGAATTCACAGCGAAGCTTATTATTTAGCAGTGATCTATATTATCAAATGTATTCTTATTAATGCATAAAAGATAACAGAAACAGAAGACAACACAAGAAACCACAACACCGAATATAACGTGGTTCACCCCCAGTGTAGGGGCTACGTCCACCAAACTGTGTTTTATTCAACTTGCTACAAAACCGCAGTTTGATCTGCGCACTCAGCTGCAGATTTCTTCAGTCCTTAAAGCTGCGCACACAGCTGCAGATCTTTCCTTAATCCTTCTCACAAAAACCCTCTGCGCACACAGCTGCAGAGGTCGTCCACGCACACAGCTGGGACTTAACCTTATTTACATAATCAACCTTAACCTTTCCTTAATCTTCCTTACATCATAAAGCCTAACCTATCTTTTTTACATAAGCGCTTATTTATACTGCGCATTTTTACAAAACCATGGTCTTAAACCATGGGCACCCAAAAACCTTAAACCCTGGATTTAAACCACGGGTTTATTACAAAAAAGAGGGTTTTGACTTACCCTGATACCCCTAAGACTATCTTGACCCATAACTCCGCTTACCAACAGCCGTGAAGTTACCACAACTAGTAATCTTTAGGGACACGCCCCAACACGATACCTCATTCATTTTGATAAAAGTTCTAAAGTAAATAAATTTACTAGCATTATATTTTATTGTAGTTGAGATAATAATCTCGATTTGGAAAATGTTTACAACACTTCTTACCTGTAAAAGACCTGTAAAAGAAGCATCACTTCACTGCATTAGCTAAAATCCTAAGTAAGCCTCGGACTCAACTGAAGTTCCTTCATTTTTTCACAAACATTAAAACAAACTTAGCACTTAGTAATTAAACAGATGTTTCAATTCATGTTGTTCCAAATCATAACCTACTAAATCAAAATCCTTAACCATGATTTATGGAAGTAAATAGTTAAGTATGCAGATCTAGAAATTAACAAAAGAATCAGTTCTAGGTAATCCTGATTATGTTAACCCTTAACAGTTAAATGTTCCTTAGTAGTGACAACTGCAAACATTTAATGTCATAAGAAAAATTTTAAATTTTTACAAATTTTTTGGAGTATTACACTTTCTCATTCTTGGAGACCAGCAAATCCATTCCCATCCACATGGGAGATGACTCGACAAACATATCTGAAGGACAAGGTACTGCAAATCTTGAGCATGGTTATTTTTCCAATGTTGTGTATGTACCATCTCTTGCATCAAACCTCCTAATGGTTTATCAAATGAAACATACAGGAGTGCCTAAGAGAGTCTCCTTTAGCCCAGATGATGTAGTGATCATAGAAATTGCATCCAGAAAACTTGTAGCAAAAGGACTTGCAAACCATCATGCAAAAGCCTATGAGTTCTCCCATTTTGCGGCGAATGAAAGCCCACCGCATTGTTGACTCATAGAAATGAGGTTAGTAGAATGTGGCATGAGAGGTTTGGCCACCTAAACTTTAAGTACTTGCAGCAATTATAGAAGAATTCCATGGTTGAAGGCATCTCGGTCATCAAAGCTACCACCGGAATTTGCAAGGATTGTGTTGCTGGAAAGCACCTTGAGTATAAGTTTGATTGGGGGAAGGCAAGACAAGCATCATGCATCTTTGAGCTAATACATTATGGTATCACTAGACCCATGCCTACCACATCCATGAATGGATCAAGGTATGTTCTCACTTTCATTGATGACTTTTCCAGATACACATGGGTCTTTTTTATCAAAAAGAAGTAGGAAGTCTTGGAAAAATTCACTAATTTGAAGGCATTGATTGAGAATGCATCTGGAAAAAAGATCAAGATTTTGAGATCTGATAATGGAGGGGAATATAACAGTAATGAGTTGCAGCATATATGTTCCCAAATTGGTATTCAGATCCAACATTTATCCTCCCACACTCCCCAGGAGAACGGTGTAGCGGAGAGGAAGAATCGGTCTCTCAAGGAGATGACCACTTGCATGTTGGGATCAAAGAATTTGGATGCAAATTTGTGGGGTGAAGCCATGAATGCTGCAGAATATATTCAGAACAGAGTGCCACACTCATCTATGAAAGGGAAGACCCCTTTAAAAGCATACTTTAGACACAAGCCGGATGTGTTGAATCTCAGGGTATTTGGGTCCACTACATGGGCCCAAATTTCGCATGATAAAAGGAGGGCTTTGCAACCACAAAGAATCAAATGTCTATTTATTGGATATATTGATGAATCTAAAGGCTTCAAGCTGCTATATATCATAACAAGAGATATCATCATTGAAAGGAGTTTCATGTTCGATGAGCCTCTTCAAGAGGTAGAACTAGTGAAGGAGAAAACTGCTGAATTTCCTTCCTATTCTACTTAATATTTGGATGATGGAATTGGGGGTGATGACCCTCATTTGGATCCTATGATTTTTGATATTAGTGAATAGAAAACATCAGATGCTGAATCAGAACCTGAAGTACAAAATCATCCCCCAACTTGGGCTATACAGACACTCTCCTTCGTAGGTGAAAACATTGGAAATTCAGATGATCCAAGGAGAACCCGGTCTGATTTCCAAAGAGCAGGTATTGCGCTCTCTTGTCCTAATTATTTGATTTCTGAATCTTGTTATTTAATGATAAGTTTAGATAATAAGTCTTACTACCATGCTCGTGTAATGCCCACAAAAATTGAAAAAATAAAAATATAGGCTAGTAGAAAACTACCTAAGAGGATCATTATTACTCCTGCGGAATTATATGCGCTACTTAACTTTCGATATCATCAGAAACAGCTCGTACTGTCTTGTCAATCTCCTATGCATTCAGTGATTATTAGTTTTCTTACTTCCTAATGCTTAATTCTGTTATTTAAACTATTTGTACATCTTAGTTATTAATGTCGGTGAGTTAGTGATTTGTATAGTTCATTGATTTACTTCTGCAGATGTGTATTTGTTTATTAAGTATAACTAACTTAACTTTGTTGATGGGGATAAAGTGGTGGAGTGGCAGGACTAGTTCTCCCATGATGATCTGAGAGGTAAGGTATTACTTGGTTATGCAAGCTTACTTAGTTCAATCGAACTAAGGCACCTCTCTCTTTTGCTTATGCATTTTATTACTTGCGATGGGATTGGATGTATAGTGTGTTGGCAGCCTTAGTCATCGATAACCTGCTGCTAGTTATTACACTACCTATCAAACTGATTTTCCACCTTGGTAAGTGTTTTTATCATCAATTTAGCCATTACGGCTAAACTTCCTGTATATTAATTATTCTTCATTATGGTTTTTACTTTCGTCATTATTAGATGTCATTAATATCTTTTTCATGCTATGTATATTTTTACTATATTCTCTTTTAACATTTCCTATGTTCTTTTATTGGCAGGTTAAATAATGGTTCAAGAGCAGTCTTGAATTTGATAAATTGAGAGATTTACATGGCATACTTTGTATGCCATGGTGCTTAATCCTAAGCACTTTAACATTAAGGTGTTAAACCCTAAGCTATAACCTATTTACTAAACCTTATCTAATCCTAAGCAAGGATATTAAACCTTTGACTAGTGCAGCAATGACTAAGTATTACTTTAATACTAGCATAGTGGAAACTTACCATTATGGTAATGTTGATGTTCAAAGTTTGGGGCATTGATGTTTATATGGTATGAACCATACGATACAAGGTTTAAGCAATGTTATGGAGGGTGGCATGAAACATTACCTTAGAGCAAGTCATGACTATGGGAGTGGGTTTATAGAAACGATAATGGGTTCCAACCTGGTGCATTTAATGGTTGTGGGAAAATGTGACAACCTTCCCATTAGGCTTGGATCACGATGGATGTGTAAAGCATTTGACATTTGGGGTTTCGTTTCTTAGATATGTGCAGAGGTATGGCCATGGAGGCGACCCAAATCTTGTGAAGGTAAGTCCGCTCGAACTCATAAGTCTGTACTTTAGTTTGGTTTTTAGTTTGGAAGGGATGGCATACTTCTCATCCGTGTTTGGTTGTTGGCTTGCAGGTGCCAAAGGGGAAGGAGGGAAGCGTGGCTACAACATAGTGGGCTCACAACATTGCATTTGTGGCCATGGTAAGCCTGCTTATCAAGCTTGTGCTTATCTTCCTTCGATCTTGTGGAAGGGCTTCATTTTGCATGGTTGTTTGGTTTGGGGTTTAATACTGTAGCGAATTCGATTTTGCCTTTGGGTTTGAATATAGACTTGGTTTATTTTAATGGAGGTGTTATGCCATGTCTTGATGCTTAGGCCATTTGTCTCTGTGTATTTTTTATTTTGGTTATGTAACTCATTAGTTTTGGTTTTCGAATTTTAAAATCCATGGGTTGCACCATTGCAAGCAATAGTGCCATAGCCCATTGGCACCATGTGTAAAACCATTCCCTTTGCCTTCAATTGCAACTGTGTGCAGACAGTTGGGAAACTCTGTGTAAATAGATGTATAGTTTGATAATATGTGATCGTTATGGTGCATGCAATTTTACTTCTGCGATTTAATTTAATATTGTATTTAATTTGAGTTAGGGTTTTAATAAATAGAGGCATACGCCTTACCAGTTTCTCTGTGAGTGAATGCCATCGATTAGCTTGGTTTAAGTACTAAATCGACAGTGTGGGTAAAGGCCATGCCATAAATGGCATGAGCCTTCCCACAGTGTTGTGATAGCTTTGTGATTTAAAATATATACGAAATCTGGTTATTAGGTGAGCATTGGACTGTGTTTTAAATCGTGGTTTGGCCAAGGCCGTGACTTATGTGAGCACTGTGTATTAAATCGTTATTTGGGTTTCGTGGAGGCCAGGGTCTATAGACCCTCAATGGCACTCGTTGTTTTTAATATAACTTGGACTCTGTATTAATTTGTTTAATAGCCGAGGCCGTGCTGTTGCTGGAGTCCCACGACCTCTTTGATAGTGTAGGAATTTTCATTAAATCTATAAATATTTTTTAAAGGTTTAATTATAAACCATAGCCTGCATACGAATTTGTAAAGTGTGGCCTATGTGAGAATGATTATGGGGTTTGATTGTTGTAGGTATAAATAATAGATATGGGTTTTTTATTATGACATTGCCTTGGGTATTGACATCCATGGGACTCGATGTCGCGACCTTTGTTCGCAACGATGTATTGTAATGTAAAGTATTTTTATTATATTAATGTTCTTATTGTGAGTTTTAATTTTGTTTAAAAAATGGAGTTGTAACCTGTGAGGATCGATACCATGACCTATGTTTATTAAATAGAACCTCTGTATGTTAATATAGATTTATAAGAGATGTTACTTGAAGAAGTTTTTAGATGGATTTATGTTGTGATAATGAATTATGTAACTTGGTTTATGGTTATGTAAAAAAATGGATATTATATGGATTTATTTTTAAGATAATAAGCATGTAATTATGGTATTTTTAATGTAGATTGTTTATATGCTTACATACCTTGAAAGGTATTAGATGGATTATTTAATTTTGGAAATGAATGCATAGATAGATTTTAAAGAGATTTATCCCTGATAGTTGATTTATATATATATAGTTATTTATAAAAGAATAACTATAGTTGTAAGTGATACCCTAGAGTATCTATATAGTATATATACTTCTTTAAACTTAATCCTATGGTTAATACTACTATAATCTAAAACACATGTCTCTACTGACAAATGTAATATGTCAGTTGAGATATAAGTAATAAGTGTCCATTTAAAAGTAGCAGATCTAGATTTACCTAGTCTACAGTATAAATTTCTGAATATGAAATAAATGCAGAACACAAATTATAAAGATGGAAACTTAGCTATATACAGCCTATGATAATCTTTCCAATCATTTAAATAATTGAATGGAAATAAAGACCCTAGCAAAACCTAGGCAGCACATTAATTACCTAGGGTCAGTAAAATATATAGAAGCTTTTACATAAAGCATCTTGCATTTACCCTAGAAATGAACTTTTACATACTAAGAATTCGTACCTTTAAATTATTTTCGTGAAGCTCCTTTAATGGTTGAACCTGCACACTTTTCAAATAACCAACATTATCAATTTAAGACAGATCTCACCTCTGATTTTGATGACCAAATTACCTGGGAACTACCACGTTCCTCCCAACCATGATCCAGAACCATTCCTGGTTCTAATCCGGATCCCCTTGAGCTGGACTCCAACATAAAAGTAGCTTAGAGCTCCTAAGGTAGAGTTTCCTATCAGGTATTCAGATTATGAATCAGTCATCTTTGTCTTTGTAGGAGAAAATTCTCCAAGAAAGCAATTGAGAGTAAAAACAGGCAGAATAATAATTCTCCAAGAGAAAAATCAGAAACCCCAAGTCTTTGCTTGGCTTGAGTCTTTATAGGGAGACTTTTCATTCAAAGGGGCAGTTAAATCAAGAAATATTTGATTTCTTGATTTAACCCTTTTTAATTTACTGGGGTAATTTTCAATTCTTAACCTAGGAACTTTTAACTAGTTCTTGGTTAGTCTTTCATAGTTATTTCACTATTTATTAAATTATAAATAATAATTGGTGGAGCTTCTCTTTTTTCTTTATTTAATTATATAATTAATCATAATTAATTCCTTATACATACTAGGTATGAAATACATAGTATTAAAATGCTTGTTAACATTTGTCTTTGGGCATCATGTATCATGATCCCTAGACTTGACGACACTTCCTTACGAAGTTCAAGTAGATAGATGGTTGAGGTCTACTAGGCTAGGCAACTTTAAACATCCTTGCATGTTGGATTTCTCTCATATAACATGGTAGCTCTTCAGTACTTTGATGAGAATACATAAATTTGAAATTTCATTTAATCACTTATAAATAAGTTTGATGATGATCAATATTTTTCTTGAATGGTTTTCACTCGGAAGTTATTAAATTATTTTCAGTAACCCCTAGTGCTTACCAGAGCCCATACTCAACGCCTATAGTAGGGAGTTACAAACATAGTGCAATTCTATAGCTCTCGCTCAACACTAAATGATAGGATGTACTTTTACAATACACCCAGGGATACAATGGCCAAAAATTCAATGCTCCAAAGCTTATGCTCAACATCAACATGGAATGCTTCAGAGATTATGCCAAACATTTCCAATTATATTTTCATGTGTTCTATAGCTTTATGCTCAACACAAATGTAAGTACTCATGTGCTCTAGAGCCTCTTTCTCAACGCAAAACATCTTATTGATCATGTTCTTTAGGGTCCATGCCCAACACAAACATATATATACATATATATCATCAACAATTGGCTTACGTCCAATACACAAAACAAATCATCATGTTTATATGCAGTGGGGTCCTTGACCCAATATAAAATAAAACATCAATATAATTATCATGATTAATAGCCCTATGTTATAAATGGTAGGTCCAAAATTCAGGACATTACAACTCGAAAGGATCCGAGATGGCAAGCTTCCATGGATGAACAAATGAATTGTCTTCAGAAAAACACTACTTGGGAACTAGTTTCTCTTCCTTCGAGGAGGAAATTGGTTCAATGCAAGTGGGTGTTTCTGACTAATGTTTTTGTTGATGGCACAACCTAAAAATATAAGCCAAGGCTGGTAGCAAAAGGTTTGTCCCATGTCCAAGGTGTGTACTACCATGACACTTTTGCACCGGTTGCAAAAATGGACTCCATCCGCCTAGTTTTGGCAATTTTTGCATATAAGCACTAGGAAGTGCATCATATTGATGTTAAGTATGCCTTTCTACGTGGAGATATTCATGAGGAGATATACATGGAGAATCCCGAGGGATACATTTCTGATTCATCTTTTGTTTTCAAACTAAAGAAGTCACTATATGGGTTAAAACAAGCCCAAGAGAGTGGTATTCCAGGATGGATGCCTTCCTTCTCTCGCAAAACTTCCAAAGGTGTAAATCAGATATGAATGTGTATCTACAGTAGTCTGATGGTAATTTTATTATTATTTTTTTATATGTTGATGACTTACTTATTACAGGTAGCACAGTTTCTACTATTTCATCCATCAAAACTGTCGTCCACAATGCATTTGAAATGAACGATTCGGGGCTCTTGAAACAATTTCTGGGGCTTGAAATTGAGCAAAATATTGATGGGATAATGGTCACTTAGTCCAAATACATATAAGACCTGTTAGTTAATTTTAAAATGGATGAATGTAATGCTGCTCCATTCCCTTTCCTTTCAGGGATCAACCTTGAAAAAGGAAAAAACACACCTCCCATGGACTGCATTATTTATCAACAGCTGATAGGTAGCTTTCTCTACTTGATTCATTCTCGGCCTGATATATGTTATGCTATGAATGATATGTCAATATACATGCAACATCATCATGATATTCATTGGAAGGAAGCCAAGAGAATCCTCCAGTATATTTAGGGAACCAGGACCTATGACATTCACTATGTTGTAGACTCCGAGCTAGAGCTGAATGGTTACACATATTCCGATTGGGTGGGTGATTCTATTGATTGGAAGTCTACTTCCAGATATGTTTATGTTTGGTGGTGGCCCCATTTTCTGGTCTAGCAAAAAGCATGCTACCATAGCATTGTCTTTAGCAGAGGCCGAGTACCGAGGAGCAGTGAATGCTTGCATCCAAACTGTTTGGTTGCAAGGTATTCTTTCATAGTTTGATATTTGTAGTACTTTGTCCACTATACTATTGTGTGACAATCAAAGTGCTATTAATATATCCACATATCTAGTTACCAGGAAGAGGACCAAGCATCTAGAGATACACATGCACTATATCGAGGAATTAGTGCATGACAGGACCATCATTCTGCAATATTACCCTACTGATGAGCATATTGCAGACATCTTCTCCAAGAGATTTTCAGAAAAGAAGTTCACTTACCTCCATTCACTATTGGGGTGATTTCATCAGTGTGATCAGACTGTTTTCAGTGTTTAGCTTGAGGGGGGGGATTACCACTCGTTTTTCCCTCTTTCCTTACTTAGATTTATTTTTTAGCATTGTTTGAGTTACATTATTGTATAGGGTGAACTATGGCCTTTGTTTTCAGGGCCCTAGAATTTTATGTCTTTCATTTTTACCCCTCTTAAGTCAAGCTTAAGGGAGGGATTTGGAATCATTTACCCAACATGCACACTTAATTTGGTCAACTTGGCCTTGTTAAACCACTATCCTAAGTTTAATTGACTTAATCATCATCATATGATCACTCTATGACATGAGCATGAGCACACCCACGCCTATCTTCAATCAAGGAGGCTAACTTAGCTTCCTCCTTCAATCATAGAGGCTAACTGGGCTTCCTCCTTCAATCTGGGAGCCATTTTGGGGTGATCTAAGTGTCATAAATGCACCTAATTTGTAATTGATTGTTAGAATCAGTTAAGCTGAGTTGGGAAGGTGCCTCCATTTCATTTATTTATTATTTTTATTAATATTTATGAAATGGAGACAACTAGGGTGCCCCCAACCACTTCTGATGACCAGTTTGACTTCAGTTAACCACATCGGGGCTCATTGGAGTTAATGATGCGCTACCACTTGTTGACTGGCATGCATTGACATGTGTCTGAGCTAATTTCAGTTAGACTGAGTCATCCATTGCACTTCGATACAGTTAGGGCTCATTTGAGTCAATCACAGAGTGATCAGTGGTGTGTTCATTGTGGCTGGCATTCAGTTAAACTACACGCATTCATTCAATTCGAATGACCTCCTTGGGAATTAGAATTGTCTTGGAATTCATGCACCGTGCATGATAATTGTATTGTATTACTCATTCTTTATTGATTATATAGAGCTACTACTCCTATTTCAGCACCATTATGCAATTTTCATGGTTAATTGTCCGAAATATCTTATGAGATTGTGTTTTAGTCCCTAGATTACTGTGACAAATTAATAATAATAGAATCTCTGAGCATTGAAAACTTTATAAATAATGTAAGAAAAATAACAACATAAAATAAATCTATTATGTAAATTTAAAAATTGATCTTGAATTTTACAGTAAAGAATAAACATTTAACATTTTTTCATTTTAAATTATGTCATAAATTCAAGTATTAATTCCAATTTCCATATGAAAGTGTACATAAAATGTCTTATGTGCATATGTTGATTTCGAATCTCCTCTAGCTTATTTTAAGGCTTCGATTATAAAGTTTCAGCGAAATTGTGAGGTGCTGACTAATGCCCTTGTAGGACTAGCTCCTAGATTGCAGGTAGAGGCAATGACTAGACCCTAGAATAGGCGGCATAATGTGCTATTGATGAATAAAATCCCAGTATAGGCAACGATTTTGTTAGAAATGTAATTATTTGTTGTAGCGTGATGTTTTTTGGACTCCAAAGTCTATTTAGCAGATCTTTATTTATATGTAATTTGGGCCATGTATGGATTCTACTTGATGTTATTTTAGTTCTATTCCCTCTTTCTATATACCTATGAGAGACTTTAAATGCAAAATTTTGTATAGTGGATTTTATGGTTGCAAGGTTTCCACTGGATTACATCATGTATGATAGTATGTGATTGGCATGTTTAATCAAACACATCAACCTACCTATGTATCTTCATGTTCGTAGAGCCTATTGTTGAACTTTGTTGTCTTGACATTAACAAAAAAGTACCCTTTAGTCAAGAGGAAATATTTGTTAAAAGCATGAGAATCTTCTATACCTTATTTTAACACTTCGATTAGGGAGTTTCATCAAAACTATAAGGTGTTTATTGATGTTCTTGGATGACCAACTTCGATATTTCAGATAGAGGCAAGGGATTTACCATGTTTGTTTATGGATTTTAGGGAATATATGAATTCCACTTGATTTTTTTTAGTTGTATGCAAGCTTGCAATATAATTGACAAACTTTGCATATTTGTTAATTTTGGTTTGGATTCACAATGATGCTTGCAAATATATATATATATTCAAATGGTGAAGTTCGTTTGTTTTTATGAGTTAATTGGAATTTTGGTTTACATTGGGCATGTAAATTACTTATGCAAACTTGTAATGTGCTTAACAAACTTTGCACATTTGTGAATTTTGGTATGGATTCACATGGATGCTTGTGAATATGCATATGGAAATAGTGAAATTGATTTGTTTTTTATGAGTGAATTGGGGTTTTGGTTTCCATTGGGCATGTGAATTTTGGTTATGAAATTTGGTAAATAATCAAAATTATTTGACTTTTATGATTAAATTGGGGTTTTAGTTTCCATTGGGGTTTTGGTTTCCATTGGCCATAAATTAATTTATTTTGGTTTAATTTTTCAAATTAGGAAAAACAAATTAATGAATTTAAGAAAAAAATAATGAGAAGAAATGAGGAAAATACCTCACAAGGAGGAGGTTGATCCAAAGGTGGAGGTGGATGGCTTTGGAACAGCCAAATCACGTTCACCCACTCTTTTTCTACTCCATCCAAATCCAACATTGCTGAGATGTGGCAAAAATGACGGGCTCGGCCCATTTTAAACAAAAAAACAGGTTTTACAAAACTGGAGCATGATTTTGTTCAGTAAAATGAAGGCGCGATTTGATTCAGTAAAACGGAGGTGCGATTTTCTCTACTATCCTACTTTTCATACTTGTTGGAAACCTTGGCACTAAGCTTGGTAGGTTCGAGGTTGCTTGGGATGTTTTATTTTTTATGGATCAAGAGTGATTGAATTCACTCCACCATTACATCTAAAAGTTCCCTCAACTTTGTGCACTCACCCTACATCATGCATCCCAACCATGCACTATATACTTCATGAATTTAGTTACATGATTAAACCATTGTCTGTTATTCCCATTATGAGAAAAGTCCCGTAAACATCTTTAATGAGAAACCTCCCATAAACACATTAGTTTAGTTGTCATTTAACAATCTCCACCTTGACAACAAAAAATTTACAAACACTTTTCCCAAGACTATTTATCACCTTTTCTTTAAACCAAGAGAAGCTACACACCAACATATCTTCTCTAACAATATAGGTTTTGTGAACATATCTGCACAATTTTCTTTAGTATGGACCATTTTTATATCTACTCCACCTTCACTAATGGATTGTTTTACAAAATGATATTTTGCATCAATATGTTTAGTCTTACTATAGTAACTAGGATCTGTAGCCCAATGAATAGCACATTAACTGTCATAGAAGACAATCACACTGTTATGCAACCTTCCAGTTTCTCTCAGCAAAGCTCTCAGCTAAATTGCCTCTTTGTAACCATGTGAGGCAACAATGTATTCAGTGTTTGTAGTGGATAAAGCAACTGTGTCTTGAAGCTTTGACATCCAACTTATAGCTCCACCTGCAAGAGTAAAGAGATAACATAAAGTATACCTTCTCTTGTCCAAATCACCTGTGAAATCTGAATCAACAAAACCACACACAGAATCAATATTACTATTAAAGGTGATACAATAGTCACTTGGGCCTCTTAAGTACCGAAGCACCCATTTAACTGCATTCTAATAATCTTTTCTTAGATTTTCCATGTGCTTACAAACAACACCCACTGCATGTGAAATATCAGGTCTAGTACACACCATTGCATACATCAAACATCCTACTAAATTAGCATATGGTACACTAGACATATAATCCTTTTCTTGAACACTATTAGGACATAAACTTGAAGAATGTTTAAAATGGGAAGCCAAAGGAACATTCATAGGATTTTCCTTATTCATTTCGAATCTTTCAAGTATTTTTTCAACATACTTCTCGTGTGAAAAAATGAGCTTACCATTTTTCTTGTCTCTGTGTATTTCAATACCCAATTTTGCAGCTCCAATATCCTTCATATCAAAAGTCCTAGCCATCTGAGCCTTCAACCTGTTAATCTCAACCATGTTTTTTCTCACAATAAGCATATCATCAATAAACAATAATAAGATAATGAATATATCATTCAACTTTTTGAAGTATAAACAATGATCATACTCACTTTTAGTATAACCTTGGCTCACCATGAAAGAATCAAACTTCTTGTACCATTTCCTGGGTGACTGTTTCAGGCCATACAATGATCTCTTGATCTTCCAAACTAATATACCTTTCTGGTGTTGTGCAAAACCTTCTGGTTGTTCCATATAAATATCCTCAGCTAAATCTCCATGTAAGAAAGTTGTTTTAACATCTAGTTTCTCTAACTCCGAATCAAGAAATGCAACTAATGCTAACACAATACGAATAGATACAAGCTTAACAAGTGGTGAAAAAATCTCATTATAGTCTATACCTTCCATCTGAGAGTACGATTTTGCGACCAATATGGCTTTGTATCTTTCAACCTTACCATCAACTCTTTTCTTCAATTTGAATACCCATTTAAACCCAACCGTTTTTCTATCTTTGGGGAGTTTAACCAATTCCCATGTCTTGTTTTTCCCCAGAGAATCCATTTCTTCTTTCATTACCACCTTCCACTTAGCATTGTCAATACATTCAATGGATTCCTGAAAGAAATAAGGTTCTCGATCATCAGTAAACAAAACAGATGAAACAAAATCATTATACCTCTTAGGAGGATTTCTCTCCCTTAATGATCTTCTTGGTGTAGGTTGTGGGGTTTCCATAATTTCTTGAATTTCTTCATCTTCTATGACTTCTCTCTCACTAGAAACTTCTTCATTTTTATTTGAGTCATTAGAAGAGTGGTTCTCCAACTGAATTAGTTGTTTTTATATTGCTTTTTCCTATTCCACATCAACTCTTACACTTTCAGATTGAATCAGAGAAGATTCATAAAAAATTACATCTTTGCTAATGACAATTTTGTGGGTAGTAGGATCCCACAATCTATATCCTTTCATTACATCATCATAACAAACAAAGATGCACTTCTTTGATCTAGGGTCTAACTTAGAATGCTGATTTTTAGGAGTAAATGCATAAGCTTCACAACCAAAGATTTTCAAATTCGAATAATCATAGGTCTGATTTGTCCATGCATCTTCCATAATTTTACAATCTATTGTCATTGAAGGTGACCGATTTATAATATAACAAGTTGTAGAAACTTATTCTTCCCACAACTCTTGCCCCAAATTAGCATTACTGAGCATGCTCCTTGCTCTTTCTATAAGAGTCCTATTCATGCATTCTGCAACGCCATTTTGTTGAGGAGTGTATACATTAGTTTGATGTCTGATGATTGATTTATCTTTGCAATATTTTTCAAACTCCAAAGAATTTAATTCACCTCCATTATCCATCCTTAAGCACGTGATTGTCCTACCAGTTCTTTTTTCAATGATATCTCTAAATTGTTTAAACGTATTTAACACATCATATTTTCTTTTAAGGACATAGACCCAAACCTTTCTAGAAAAGTCGTCTACAAATAATACATAATATCTTGCTCCCCCAAATGAAATGGTAGGATACAGACCCCATAAATTAGAATGAACATAGTCATGTACACCTTTACTTACATGACTACCTGCTTTAAACTTTTGTCTACACTACTTTCCAAAATGAAATGGTAGGATACAGACCACATAAATTAGAATGAACATAGTCATGTACACCTTTACTTACATGACTACCTGCTTTAAACTTTTGTCTACACTACTTTCCATACATATAATGTTTACAAAACATAAAATTCAGATTTTTCAAGTTTGGAAGCAATTTAGTATTCATTAATACCTGAAGTCCATTTTCACTCATATGACCAAGATGTTGATGCCATAGTTAAGTGGGTCCTGACTCTTCTTTAGATACTAATGCAGTACCATTAACTTGCATCCTTCCAACCAGTTTGTAAAGGTTTCTTGTCCTTTGTGCCTTCATTACCACTAAAGAACCCTTGGAAACTTTTAGAGTTCCATCAAAACCTGTAAACTTATGACCACAAGAATCCAATACTCCCAAAAAAATAAAAATTTTCTTTAGCTCAGGTACATGTCTAACATCTGTAAGTGTTCTTATTACTCCATCAAACATCTTAATTTAAACACTTCCAACCCCAACAGTTTTACATGAATGATTGTCTCCTAAATGAACTATTCCATCATTAACTATTTGATAGGAAGCAAACCAATCTTTATGAGAACAGATGTGGTGCGAAGCACCAAAATCTAATAGCCCTTCCTCATTACATTCAAAAATATTAGAAATAGACAAAACCTCATCAATAATAACTGAATTAGAAGACTTAACTGAGTTTTCCTCTAACTTGGAGTCATCCTTCTTAGATTCTTGTCTCTTCCAATAGTCTTTCTTGAGATGACCAATTTTGTTACAATACCAACATTTTAATTTACTATTTCTTCCCTTTGACTTAGACCTAGAAATACCTCTTGACGTTTCTCCTTTCTCCTTGGATCGACCTCTAACAACGAAAGCTTCTGGCGAAGAGTTTTCAAGACTGGTTTTCTTCTTTAATTTCTTAGACAATAATGCTCCAACCACATTGTCAAATTCTAAAGTATCAGTTGTACTAAGGCTAATGGAAGAAACTACTTGACCCCAAGAATCAGGTAAAGTACATACTAAGATTTACAACTTTATCTTCATCATCAATTTTAACATCCATACTACTCAACTGAAAAATAAACAGTGTTAAAAACATTTAAATGATTTGCAATCTTTGTACCTTCTTTCATTCTCATACCATATAGTTGTTGGTTCAAGTAAATTATGTTTGCGAGTGATTTGGTCATATATAGACTTTCTAATTTGTTCCAGAAGCTTGCTGCTGATGTTTTTCCAATAATGTTAAACAACACATCATCCGCAAGGCATAAACGGATTGTGCTTAGTGCTTTGGCATCCAGATCCTCCGATTGATCATCTATCATGGTGAGACGTCTTTGCCTTTTCCCATCTAAAGCTCTCAATAACCACTGCTGAACTAATAAATCCCGCATCTTTAACTTCCAAAGTTCA
This sequence comes from Pseudotsuga menziesii, assembly GCA_001517045.1. Taxonomy (NCBI): domain Eukaryota; kingdom Viridiplantae; phylum Streptophyta; class Pinopsida; order Pinales; family Pinaceae; genus Pseudotsuga; species Pseudotsuga menziesii. The sequence continues at coordinate 497,799 of LPNX011202384.1, read as the reverse complement.
AAATTGTTTTTACCATTAAACTTTTCAATCCCAAACTTGGTGCTAGACATTTTGGAAAAATAATTTAAACTTTCAATCTTTTAAATTATTTTCAGCGCAAATAAAACAAGACTATTCCCCGTGCTACTTTTCAATATTTTTAAAATATTTTGAACCCAAATAAAAAATCTCCTGTGCTACTTTTCAATATTTTTAAAATATTTTCAACCCAAATAAGAAAGCACTATTCTCGAGAGCTTGAACTTTATTTTATTTTATTTTTAAAACAATATATATAAATATATATATATTCAATATTTTTTATAAAGTTGACAGCACAATGCTTGACTTTCCAATTTTTTTTCAATAATATATATAAATATATATATTCAAACTTTTTGAAAAACCTTTGTTTTTATTTACCATAGCTGCAACGTCACTTTCCAGGCAACATCACTTCCAAGGTAGCAGCAACCAGCAACGAAAGCATACAAATGACTCTCCCTTCCACGGTTATTCTTCCACACACACACAACCTCCACGCGGTTCTTCCACACATCGACTCCTTGAACAACGATATCCAACACACGATCTCCAACAACGAGCTATACACGGTGGGAAGAGGTAATGATGTGCAAACAGAGAAAATCGAGCTGCAGACAGAGAAACTCCTTCACACGTCTTCTTTTTCTCTTTGAGAGCTGTGATTGTCTCTCTAACAATCCAGATTTGATACCACTTGTTATAATTCAGAGAAAATATAAATCAATACACAATTAATAACAACATTTAATATCCACATTTCATGTGGTAAAACCCCAAAAAGAGACATCAACAGGAAAATTATTGAAGCTCATTAATGAAGAAGGAGATAATACAAGACGGGTCTCAACCTCACAGACAACTCTCTACATCATGCATCCCAACCATGCACTATATACTTCATGAATTTAGTTACATGAGTAAACCGTTGCTAATTATTCCCGTTATGAGAAACTTCTCATAAACATTTGTGATGAGAAACCTCCCATAAACACATAAGTTTAATTGTCATTTAACAATTCCTTGTTTTCCCAAAAAAGATAACCACTATGTGTCAAAGTGTTGGAAGTGGAAATTTTATTGCAAAAGATTCATGGAAAATCGAAGCAAGCCTTGACAAGACATTGTTACTCTTCGTTTGAATAAAGAAAATGTCAAAAGAGAGTCTCACTTCGAGAATTAATGCACACATTGTAATTTGAGTGAGAGGTGGGAGGAGAAATGCTCGAAACTCCACCCACAGTTACGTCATAATTTAGACAGAAAAAATGTGCAAGAAACCAGGAGGAATGACATTGCAAAATAAATGTTGGAAGAACATGTGATCTCTATTCCCGAACCTATAATTGAGGAAAAACAATAGCGGAAATAAAGTCTCTTAAGATGGTTTGCTAAGTAATGGTTAACATATCTGCATCATTGAATTTATTATGTTAACAATTTTATTATGATATGAAGACATGAATGCAAAGTCTATATTTTTACTGGGAGCTATTTTTTATGTATGGAGGGAACCATGTGGAAGATCCATGTGCAGTTACAATAATCACTACACGTTGCAAAAATATAAAACCTTCAAGCAAGTTGGTCTCGGTTCAATGGAATTTATCGATGATGAGAATAATGAGTCAAGTAGAAAGGTGTTCCTTTCACAAAAGAACAATTCCTCTTACAGATCGTGATGAAATTCTATGTTGATGTGCTGTGGAAGATGACTGAGAGTCAGAGCTTGCTCCTCCAAACCCCTACACTACAAAGGCTCAACATCCCACCGCGTCATTTCAGGTTTCTTGTGCCATCTAGATGATGATTTTATGTGGGGAAACGGTATTAGCGCAGAGTTTATATACAGTCAGTAGTTTGCAGAGAAGTACATGGGGCCTGACACCCTATCCATGGATGGAAAGCATATTGTCTTCGGGAAATTCCTCGAGGGCTTGGATTTCATGCGATAGATTGAGAAATTTTGCTCCACATCTAGTAAAACTTCAAAGCTAGTTACCATTTCCAACTGCATCCTACTCGCTTCACTTGCTTCTCCTTCTACATTAAATAATGAATGATGACCCTTCTTTCGCTATTCTATTCAACGTGTTTCTTTCATTGCTCAAAGTGTAGGAAAGTTTTGGAGATTGATATTATTCATGGGCTGTCATAATCATTCCCATACACATGTCCAAGAATTTGACGTCATCTGGATATATGTTTATCTCTTTGCAAGGATCAAAATGAATCATTGATTTCTATATGGGAATATCAATCACAGAATCATTCATTCCCCAAGATCACACCATTGAAAAAGATAATGATTATAAGGGTTTCAATATTATATATTATGACTTTTTCTTTATCATATGACAGTTTTATACCATGTTTCTGTGTTGGAATTAATGTTGGACACGATATGTCATAGTGGGAAATAGTTTTTGTTGGAAAAGGTTATTGACAACAAGCCAAGGTCCGTAATGCTACCATTGGAGAGGCACCTTTCTATTGTGGGTTCTATGGAGAAAGGAGAGGAGTGTCGCTCGCAACTTATGCAACATTAAAACTTTATGTACAACTCAAAATAACACTCTAAAGTAATATACAATTTTTTTGAGTAATGTACAACTTTACTAACAGAGCTCAAAATAACAACTCGGCACCTACATGATTGTTGCAGCTTAGATGGTACTACTTCCAGTACTTCCAAGATGGTGTTGTAGCTAGTTGTTATAGCTAGCAACACTTAGCACACTTAATTCATCTAGCTGTGACTCCTGACATCACCTACAACTCACTCACAACTGACGCACAGCTCTGTTGCACCTCACTATTTTTCACTGACTCAATGACCCCTGTGTCCAAAAACTTATCAGAAATATTATACTAAGTAAATAAACAACATTCACACAAATGAACTCGAGATTCTACAACAAACTGATATTAAAAAAAAGTAAAATTGAGTTTTTCAGAAACACAGAAAAACAAAGAATTACAGAAGAAAAATTTCAGAGTTTCAACTTTGTTTCAATTAATCCCAGTTGTGCATTTTCAGCGTACATAATATGATTTACAGGTTAGGTATATATAGGATTATGGCTAAGTCAGTCATTAAATACAAACTGGCCCTTCTTTTATACAAAAACAGAATTCTCTGTTAATTATTGACAATCGGTTAATGCTTTGTTATAGTTTGATAGATTTGAGAAGTGCGCTACCTCTTCAGATTTTTTTGGGATGTTCTTTGCTAGAACAGTTATGTTGCATCAAAATTTAATTAATATTATTTATTTCATGTAGTGAGGCGGTGTGGCAGATTGCAGCTCTTCAAAATTTCGGCGGTTAGCAATTTGGCTCTTCACTATTTCAGCGGTTACGATCTTGACGGTGATGCCTCTTCGAGTTTTGTTGCAGCCAGTGGTGGAGTAATTAAAGAATTCCAAACATTCTCCCCCTTAATTACTACAACCCAAAACAAAAATTATAACACTAGATTTCAGTTACAGCTTACAAACCCCAATGTTTTTTCTATAAAGTTCAAACAAATCTTTTCCCAATGGTTTTGTAAATAGATATACAAACTAATTTCTTGATGTGCAAAATTCCACACTGGTTTCATTGTTGTTTATCAGTTCATGGATTAAATGATACGATGTATCAATATGCTTACTTATTTTGTGAAAGACGTGATTTCTTGATAGAGCAATAGCTGAGTTATTATCACAGAAAATTGAAGTTGGTTAATTTTGTTCATGATGTAACTCAGAAAGAGTTCTTCTCATTCATACAGTTTGACATGCAACTATTGTTGCTACAACATACTATGCCTCAGCAGAGGATAGTGTCACTATGGGCTGCTTCTTTGATGCCCATGCTACTGATTTCGATCCAAAACTGAACAGATATGCAAATGTTCTCTTTCTATCATCAATAGAACCTGCAAAATAACGGTTACTGTATCAAATCAACTTAAAATTTGAATTAAATTTATACTAGATACCAAAATTTGTTGTTTCGACAATATATCTTAGGATTCTCTTTCCAGCTTGCCAGTGGGTACTCTTTGGTGTTTCCATAAACCTTGAAATCAAACTTACTGCAAACATTATATCAGGTCTTGTTGCAGTTAAGTACATGAGACTTCCAACGAGTCTCTTATACATTCTTGGATCAACCTTTGACCCATCATCATCCTTACTGAGTTTTGTGCCAGTTGCTATTGGAGTTATAGCTGGATTACAATTCAACATTCTGAATCTTTTCAATACATCATTTGCATATTTAGACTGACATATAAAAATACCATATTCAGTTTGAATGACTTCAATACGAAGAAAATATTTCATCAATCCTAAATCATTCATCTCAAATTTTGTTTTCATGGATTTCTTGAACTCATCTACAGAAAGATCTCGAGTGAATATCAAATCATCCACATATAAGCAAACAATCAGTATTTTACCTTCTTGATTTACCTTTGTATACACCATTGGTTCACTTGGACTTCTGCTAAATCCTTCACCATTCAAATATTCATCAATTCTGTTGTACCATACTCTGGGTGCTTGCTTCAATCCATACAATGCTTTCTTCAATCTATAGAGCTTGTCTTCTTGTCCATCAACCTCATATCCTCGAGGTTGTCTCACATAAACCTCTTCTTCTAAAGAGCCATTAAAAAATGTAGGCATTACATCCATGTGATGTACATACCATTTATTATGAGCAATGTTATCCACTTTTCTGTACCATAGTTGGGTTACCTGAGGATCTGCCAGTTGACAGACTTGTTCAAATTCTGATTCCAGTGTATCAGTTGATCCGTCTGCTTGTTTAGCCAATATTGGCTAGTCACTTTTTTGTTTGAATAATTTTGACCATGGCCCCGCGGGGTTTGTCATAAAATGTGCTAGTAGGATATTTTTGAGTGGTTCGGTCTCCTAAGACGTAGAATCGCAAATAGGGTATTCCAGGGAGTTTTTTGCCCTTGACAATTATGCTTTGCCTTCAGCCGAGTATAATTGACGAGGTTTTCTCCCGCTTCCTCCAAAGCTGGAATGCCCGATGTTGAATTCTGGGCCTTGGGGGGTTATTAGAGCCCAGCTGAGTGTTATAAGCCTACTAGACATTATTTAGATAGATCATGGTCATGTCCTAAGTCATCTGGACACATAAAAAAATTTCGAAAAAATCTTTTTCGAAAAGTGAAAAATTATTTTTTAATTTTTTAATTTTTAATTACTTTTCCTAAGTTTTTCGGGTTAATTTTTCCATAAATTAAATGGAAAAAACCCGTTCATGATCTGGACTCAGAATTCAGTGATTGAAGGCTCTAACCTTGAGCCAAAAATAATTCTTGATCAGCCAGCCAGTCAGAGCCAACTTTCAGATCAACAATCAGACACATAATGCCTTTTTACTCAAAAAAGTCAGTTTTGAGTAAAAAAATGTTTTTTAGTAAAAAAATGTTTTTTATTAAAAAAAAATGATTATTTTGGAGAAAACTAAAACTCTCCAAATTAATCCAAATTCAGTGAAATAAAAGGCTAAATGACATCTCATGGAGCACTTATGATGATTGGAGTTATCATAACTCAGCTTCAATCATCATTAAGAGGGCAATTAATTTATTATCAGTTAGCAGACATGTCATCTCCAGCTAAAGATGAGATGGAGAGCACTCATTGGTCCGGTGATTTGATCGAGGTGAAGACTAAAGCTTGCACCATCAGTGGACTTCCCAAACCTAACAGAGGCTCCAGCCAGACCTAAGGATGAGCTTACCTACATCACACGTGTGGCTTCATCCTTGGCTTGCTTTTAGTGCACAGGTTTGGAGTGGGGGCACCTTGCCTAGGTGGAGGCCTCCCCTCACTCCTGGTTCTCCGGTTTAGGTTTGGGCTCTTTGTTAGGTGGCTAAGCTCGTTAGGGTTGGTTTTTTTGGTTTTAGGGTTTTAGCACTCTTTCATTTGTTAAATAGAGGCTCTTTCAATTCTATTGGGAGGGAGAGTTTGGCATAGAAACTCTGTTGGATTTTGTAAGCTTCTTTTGTTAATATAATATTAAGACTTTGGAGGTCACTTGATGGGCTTTTGGCATTGTGTCTTCATCCTATGTGAAGTAATATCTCTTTCACTCTACCCTTGTATTGCAATTTGATTATTATGTTTATTGAAGACTAACAATCTAGTACTTAGGATTCTAATCAAATTTGCATTGAGTGTTTGTGTCTTCAAGGATTGCATATAGCAGGAGCTTTCGACATCTAATACCTTCACCATACAAGTGTTCCATTATTAATATTTTTGTTTGCAGGGTTGCAAGCGGTTCTGAATCTTTCTTGCCTTCTCCAAACAAACTTCAAAAAATTCTACTGGTTACTTTGATTGCTACAAGTGGATCTCTATTTTCAAGGTTCTATCTTACCTCTTTTTCACTTTTGTAGAAGTTATCAAGTCATTTAAATCTTTATTTTAAGCGTGCTTGGCTTCTACTAAGTTAGATCTAGGCTTTCTAGCCTTAGATCTACTTTTTCAAAGCTAGATCCATATTTCTAAAGGTCCATTTTTAAAGATCTAGTTTCATTTCCTTTTTAAATCCATCTTTCTTTTTTCCTTGGAAAACGTGCACGAGTTTTCTTGAAAAACGTGTAAATTTTCCATTTTTTAAGCTTGCTGGTTTTTTGTATTTTTCATTAATTCTAAATTCTGGAAATTCATTGAAAAATCAGAAAATTTTAAAAAAATTTCAAAATTTTTATTTTTTGACTTTTTCTCGAAAAGCGTGCCATTTCAAGCTCGCTGTTTTTTGGGCTGATTTTTTACTTTTTTTTCTATTAATTCTAAATTCTGGAAATTCATTAAAAATCAGAAAATTTTCAAAATTTGTAAATATTTTTTTTAACTTTTTTTTTTTCCTGAAAAACGTGCAATTTTGTACTTGTTGTTTTTTTACTATTTTCTACAATTTTCTACTATTTTCCAGATTATGGAAATTCATCTAAAATGTTAAAAAAATCTCTAATTTTAAATTTGCAAAAAGTCCCAAGTCGTTTCGCCAAAAATCGTGCATTTTACATAAAAAACGGTGAGCTTGCCTGATCCTTTCCAAGTTTTGATTTTGGGTCTCATTCCATTGTTTTAATCTTCTGTTTCATCTCATAAGGCACTTGTCTTCTCATCCACTTAATCTTTTTGAATCACAGGTTAAATTTTGTTTCCTAACAGTCTCACTAGTCCTTGTTTAGAGCTCTTTATCCACAGGTGAACCAAAAGCAAAACCAAACAAGAAAGAGCAAGCAGAACTAGATCCAAAGACAAGGATCCAAAGCCAAAAAAGAAGTCATTTTCCTTTGTACAAACTCATAAGATTTTTTCATTTTTACTTAAGTTACTTCTGAAAGTCCTGACAAAGGATTAAGTTCCAAAGGCATTTGTACTTCATTAATAAAACAAGGCTAAGTGGGATAGGGATTCAAAGTTCTGACCTCTGACTCACCTTCTTAATGATGCCAATGTAGGATTTGATCCATTGCTTACCTTTGATCATGTTCCTTGTCGTCCACCAACACTTGATGGTTCACAATGTTCATGAGTACTAGGCATTCTCGTAGGTGTCCTTACTGCTACTGTATGTGGAGATGACTATCCTCCATGTGTGCCTTGTTCATCTTCTTCATCTTCTGCATGAGGTGCAACAACATCCTCACCAACCAACTTATCAATGCTCCCATCCCATGCTTCTTATTCTTTAAACAAAACATCTTTGTTGATAACTTACTTCTTGGTGATGGGATTATAAAGTATGTATGCTTTAGATTGTTAACTATATCCAACAAAAATACATTTTAACTTTTGTAATCCAAATTTCTCCTCAACTCTTCAGATACATGTGCATAATCTACACAACTAGAAATTCTTAAATGAGATATGTTGCTACACTTACGACTCCAAGCTTGCTGAGGAACTCGATCCTTCACACTCTTCATGGGGCTTTTGTTCAAGATGTAGACTAAACAAGTAACAACGTCTCCCCAATATTCATTTGAAAAATGCTTCTCCTTCATTATACTTCGAAGCATGTTCATAATGGTTCGATTCTTTCTTTCTGCCGCACCATTTTATTGTGGAGTGTAGTGTGCAGTAAACTTCCTTTTAACTCCATAATGCTTACAAAAATCCATAAATTCATTTGACATATACTCTCCTCCTCCATCTAATCTCAAGAGTTTAATAAATCTGTTACTCTCTTTTTCAGCCATAGCTTTAAAACTTTTAAAGACATCAAATGCTTGAGATTTCTATTTCAACAAATACACCCAAGTTTTTCGATTGTAATCATCAATGAGAGACATAAAATAAACATTACCAGTCAAAAAAGGTGTTTGCATCGATCCACACAAATCTGTGTGTACCACCTCCAATGGTTTCTTTGCTCTGTTTGAGACTCCATAAATAAATTTCTCTCTATGATGCTTTCCCAATATGCATATCTCACATGATCTTGTTGGATGCTCAATACTCAGCAATCCTTTTACCATGTGCTTCTTCTATAGCAAATCTAAATCACCAAAATGTAAATGACCATATCTCAAATTCCGTAACAATGATTGATCTAAACTCTTAGTTTTATAAGCATTCAAAAAGTTAGTCAAATAATTTCTCATAGTGAGCAGAAACATTCTATTCTTTGTCATCTCTACTCTGGAAATCAATTGTTTACTTGGATATTTATCATAAATAGTGCATACCTTGTTTTTAAAGAATACTCTGTACGATTTCTCCAACAATTGTCCAACACTTAATAAATTACACATTAAACCAGGAACATAATAAACATCATGAATTGTTCATTTTTCACCATTTTTTGCATACACAGCAATCACACCTTTACCATTAACTTTTATCTTACAGTCATTACCTAACTTTAGTTTAGACTAAATGATGGTGTCTAGACTTGAAAATAATTGATTATTTCCAGTCATGTGGTTGCTGCATGCACTGTCCAGAAATCATATATGTTTTGAAATTTTATGAGTGACATTACAAGTCAAAAACATAGGCCGCTCTTCATTTTCAGTCTCCTCTGTCATGTGTGTAGACAAATTACTAGCATCTGCTTATTTCTTCCAACACTTGTTAGCAAAATGCCCAAATTTCTTACAATAAAAACACTGAACTTTAGATTTATCATACCTCATATTTTCTGACTATCATGTTATGTTGCTACTCCCCCTTATGCTAGGAGTATTATGCTATAACTTCTCTTCATTTTCAGAATTATTTTTGTTGTCACTATGACCAACACTTCGTCCTCCTGTTCCTCTATTACTGGCTCTTTCTCTGCCTCTACCTCTAGTAACATTTAACTAAGATTTTAAAACATTTTCTAATGGAGTATCTTCATACATGTTCATTCTTGATTCATGAGCAAGCAATGAACTATTCAGCTCATCAATGTGCATTTGACTAATATTTTTAAACTCTTCAATTTGAACAACCATTGCTTCAAACTTCTTTGGCAAACATCTCAACAATTTTTCAATCACACGCTGATCTAGAAGATCTTCACCATACTGCCATAGCTTGTTTACAACACTCATGACTTGTGTCATGGAATTATCAATAGTCTCACTGTCTTTCATCTTCAGATTCTCAAAATCTCTTCTTAAATTCTATGACTTAACATTCTTCACCTTGGTCATACCTTGATAGCACATTTCAAGAGTGTCTCAAGCTTTCTTTGATGACTCAGCACTTGATATTTTCATAAAACTAGATTCACTCAGGCCTTGCTGAATAAGACCAAGACCTTTATTATCCTTCTTTCGATTTTCCTTTAACAAAACATGCTTAGCATTTGAAAGAGCCAACTCAGCTGCTTGATCAGCTGGTTCAGGATAGCCAATTGTAACAAACTCCCAAAGATCCTCATCATGCATGATAGTTCTCATTTTAATAAACCATGTGTCGTAATTTCTTTCAGACAACACTGGAATTTGTGGTTACACTACACTGCTGTTAGTATCCATTTTTGTTAATTTCAAAAAGCAAATAAGCAATAAAACTCAACCAGGCTCTTAAACATGAAAGAGAACTTAACCACGCTCTGATACCACTACATGGAAGGCAGGGGAGTGCTTCTCGCAACCTTACGCAGCACTAAAATTTCATGTACAACTCAAAATAACACTCTACAGTAATGTACAACTTTTATGAGTAATGTACAGCTGTACTGACAGAGCTCCAAAAAACAACCCAACACCTACAGGATTGTTGCAGCTTAGCTGCTACTGCTGCCGGTACTTCCAAGATGGTGTTGCAGCTAGTTGTTACAGCTAGCAACATTTAACACGCTCAATTCAGCTCGCTGTGACTGCTGACGTCACCTACAACTCACTCACAGCTCACGTACAGCTCTATTGCAGCTCACTATTTTTCAGTGACTCAATGACCCCTGCTTCCATAAACTTATAAGAAATATTCTACTCAATAAATAAACAACATTCACATAAGTGAACTCAAACTGCTATAGCAAACTGATAATTAAAAAAAAACTGAGTTTTTCAGAAACATAGAATTACACAGGAAAATTTCAGAGTTTCAACTATGTTTCATTTACTCTCAGCTGTGCATTTTCAGCATACATAATATGATTTACAGGCTAGGTATATATAGGATTATGGCTAAGTAGGTCATTAAATACAAACTAGCCCTTCATTTATACAAAAACTGAATTCTATGTTAATGATTTACAATGTTAATGCTCTAACAGATTTGAGAAGTGTGCTAGCTCTTCAAAAAAATTTGGATGTTCTTTATTTCTGTCATGTACTGAGGTGGTGTGGCAGATTGTCGCTCTTCAAAATTCTTAGCAATTTGACTGTTTCATCGGTTGCAATCTTCGTGGTAATGCCTCTTCGAATTTTGTTGCATCCAGCCGTGGAGTAATACAGAATTCCCAACATGTTCCATTCCCCTGTAATTCTTTCGTCGATGTCTCTAGTGAATTCACTGCGAGTTCCTGCGTAGGAGATGGCTCAGTGTCTGAAACCAAAGGTGTGCCCGAGTAAAAATATCGTTGACATCACAAGATTGATAAAGGTTTTGTCTATCTTGTTAGAAGTGGTGAAGGATTCGATGGTGCCGCTTACTCTGTCAGTCGTATGATGTTTCAATGAGCTATATATTATAGTTACACAGGACCAAGATCTTTCTTAAGGATTGTAGCGAGAGCAGTCGGGTTTGGTTTCTTCAAGGAGTCCCTAAGCAAATCAATGAAACAAATCTATTGTGGATCACACTAAACATGATCATATCCACAACGTTCGGGATCCACCAATTCGATCAACCATGATGCCAGCAAGCCATTATGGTTGATCAAGAAGGTTTGCAGAGTCATAATTTAATTGAGGGATTCTGTTGTTATGGAGTCCATCGCATTGAATAACACCAATATACTGTTGAAGTATCTCACCCTCGGAAAAAGCTTTGACGTTAAATAATTTACAGGATTGAAGCTTTAGCCAAATTAATTTCTTTCTTGTTTTCTATTAAATATTGTTCATTTGATTAAGGGGATCATTAAGACCCACAGAGGTAAAGGAACCCGACAATGTGTGGGTGAAGATCGCCTTTACAGGGATTTGCACATGATCAAGCTCGTAGAAACAAAACATTGTGTATTGTGAAGTCGACATTGAAATCTGAAGGAAAAGCAAATCTCATGGATGGTGGTGAACTCGACAAACCTCTTGATTTGTGCAAAGCCATGGAACATATCAGTAGAGAGATACGAGTTGAATGTGCACCCAATTGCACAAGGAGACCGTGCTAGTTGGGTAACACTCCATCTGTGTAAATGATGCTTAACATGTGCTTTCATTGGGCATTGTTGGAATATCATGGGTTCCAAACCCTGCATCATCATATGAATGTACACCAGAGCATGCGTCTACCAATGAATGACACTGTTTTGTTAAACTCTACTAAAGGTCAAAGCACATGGCATGGGTAATGTTTCTTTCACAAAATTCTGGTTTTGAAATCATATATCTTTTGATAATCTCATATTTGATTTAAATGGTTTCACAAGATTAAACCGTCTTCAGCTGTAGAGGTGATGAAAAATTGCAACACATTTACAAGTAGATTTTATGATAGTGATGAATGCACTGCATTATAGCTTTAGTTTGGAAATGTTTTTGAGATCCAAGGGACACTTTGCAAATGAAGATTGTGCATCTAATAGAGAACAACTCGAACCCATAGACTTACGGATACAATATGGTACAAGAACTCTTTTGCTTCTTCAGTTAGCTATTGGTTTACTTTAACAGGTATATCTAACAATTAATATATTTATTAAACACTTTATTTTTATTTTCATTTTTTCTCTGTTTTTCATGTTTTCAAATATACATTGCTAAATTTCAATTACAAAACATTCATTTTATTTCATAGGCGACTAGTTCATCTGCATGTGAAAGAAACTGGATTGAATTTTCTTTTATCCATCCTTCAAAGAGGAATCAGTTAGACACAGAAAATGCACAAGATTTGGTGTTAGCACACTCAAATATATTTCTGCTATCTTCACAATAATTTGAGTACCAAACAGGCTTGAGGTGTTGCAAGACAATGCTGAAAACATGTTAGATAACATACAACATGTTGACCAAATTGTTGGCTTTGTAATTCGCTAAGCTCATCCACCATTCAAGCAAGTGAGCCTCAACATCTACAATCCTTGTTAGAAGAAATTTGTCAGAAATGCATGTAATCAACTGAATATTTGTAATTATTAACACAATTATTCTCATATTTTTTTCTTTTTTCTGTAAGTACTTTTAAATATAAAAAAATTCAACAAATTTTGATTGTTGCATTTCATTTTCTTCAGATAAACATTCACTTCATCTAACTGTATGACTGTAGTTGTTTTTCTATTTTTTTTTGTATGGAAGTTTAAATTAAGTAATAAAAAATTGTGTCTCATAGTTGATTACATTTATTAATGATTTGAAACATTAATGGGATATGCACTTTGAATTTTCATTACATGATTTCTATTTTGATCACTCTTTCTCTTCCAATTTACCTTTAAACCTTTGAAGTTAACAAGGCTACTTGTGATAGGTTTTGCACAGGTTTTCAGCATCATACAAAGAGAGGAGGCTATCCTTCTCTCACCCATCCTCTTCTCTCATAATTTGCTTAAATTTTTAATACATAATTTTTATATGCTTCTCATTCAATTCAGTTATAAATGGAAGACTTCCATATCTATGAAAAACATCCAGATCTGAAAATATTTGTTCATTCATATGAATTTGTTCGTTTTTTCTCTGTTCTTGTAGGCAAAACCTATAAACCCCTTTCTTGTTTCTAGTTCCCTTTCCAGTTTCTCATTTTTTGTAACATAGGATTTGATGTCAACCAAAAAGAGATTTGCAAGTCTTCTCCACCATTGCACTAACGTTCATAAAATTGAGCTTGTGGTTTTGTGTGTTTTGTGGATAAGAGGGCGTGTCGTTGCTATTGCCAAAACACGGTACAAATGCCTGGTCCGCTTGTGGGAACTGGGAAAATTATAAGCACCATCTGGGAAGATCTCCTATCCTTGTGTGGCCATCTGGTAAAAGGGGCTCTCCTCGTGCTACTACCACAATTTGATAACAACGATCTAATTTGTTCTACATAGACCACGATGATTGGCACCGATTGGAACTTCAGGATCATAATATTCTTTGAGACTTCGTTATTATGTGCAAGTCCATTTAGGTTATGAGATTTTATATTTTATCACTTAAAATAACATAGAATTCTATCGATATAAAATTAGATTTAATCCATGATAACCTTATCCTCTATTTTTATTACTAAATGATATGCATAAAGTCTTTTTCTTTCATATTATTATGAAAAAAATACAATGTAGAGGGGTATTAAGACAATATTTGTGTAAATTGTCTCAACTCAAGACAAGAAACAAATTGTGTATTTTCTTACAAAAAATAAATTGTGTATTTTCTTAATTATTGTCTTTAAGCTTGTGTCTTAAACTATTGTCTTAAATTTAAGAAAGTAGTTTAAAACAATAATTTAAGACGCTAGCTTAAAAACAATAATTAAGATAATACATGATATTATTTTGTCTTAAGTTGAGATAATTTACACAAATATTGTCATAATACACCTTCTCTATAATGGTAATTGGATGTAAATATTTATGATAGGGCAGAGTGGAATAGAACCACCAACCTTCTGTATTTTATAATGCAGATGCTTTACCATTGAGTTAACCTCCTACAACTCCATATACAATAAGAATATTTGTATTTTTTAAAAATTGTTTAAAGCAATGAGCATAAGAAAATGATTTCCCTCATTCAAATGTAGTTCTCATGGAGATTGCAATTATAATACTCATTCATATTAAAATAGAAAGTTTCATTATTCTATATAAAAATGGAAAAAGTGAAAAAAATGGGCTTGGTCAAAGCCATTGAAAGTGGTCAATCAAATCTTGTGGCTTGGATTGGTTAATTCCACTCAAAATGGTCCATTAAAGCTATTAGTTTTGTTTGTTTATTCCAAACAATGTAGAAATGTTATAATGATTTCAAGAGATAAACTTGTTTTATACATATTGTGTATCACGGTCTTATTAAGGACTCCATGCCAAAGGAAACCAACGCATATAGTTAGTGCTTTTGCAATAAATATACCATTAACCCTCTCCATAATCTTGTTTTATACATATTTTCTAGCACGGTCTTATTAAGGACTCCATGCCAAAGGAAACCAACGCATATAGTTAGTTCTTTTGCAATAAATATACCATTAACCCTCTCTGCCTTCATTACCACTTGGATAAAAGTGGTGTGGCTTATACTTTATAACTTCAAACCCATCACATCTTGATGACATACGTTTTTATAGATGTGCTAAAATGGTAAAAATCATCATGATTTCCTTTTAATTTGGATATTTAAAACCATTGGGTGGAGAAAAATGAAGGAAATATAATAAAATGGATATTTCAGAATCCTTAAACATTTAAATTTCACTTAGAGAGCAAATGAATGGGCCCTTGGTGGATATTTTGAAGCAGAGCCAGTCTTAAGAAACAAATCTTGTTTTGAACTATAATTCAGTTTTTGGTTTGGGAGTGAAGGTTTTAAGCCATGGAGCTTCTCAATAAGCATACCAGATAATATTTCCCATTCAATGGAATGTTAGACATGCTCCTTATTGAAGTGAATTTTAATTAAGGGGTGACTGCTTGTCCTAAAAAAACATTTTTTTTCCAAGCATACATTATTTCACCTTCAACTGCATTAGAATGTTAGTCCATGTGAAGGAAAAATGTCATTAGAGAAGCTTCTCCTCTTCATTGAAGAATCCACACTTATATAAAACTAACGACATTAAAAATAACATCAACAAATGGGAAAGTCCGATAATACATGCCAACAAGATTATAATCTGCATCTATATCAATACTGCTTCAACAACACAATTTTTTCAGGTCCCCTTGCTAAGTCATTTCTTGTTTTTTCAACCTATCCCCTTTTTTCCACTAATTACACCTAATACAAGAGTATGGATACACTATGGGAGCACCTCTCCTATATAAAGACAAAAAATAAAACTATAATATCTAAGACAGAAAGTGGCATTGGAATATATGGAGTATTCTTGGTTTTTCGAGGTGGGGTTGGTACTAAATGGTAGGTCCATAAGAAAATTATCAATTTGGATGGGAAGATACTATTTAAACGATTATATAGATAATTGTGGCCACTTAGCTAAAGGAGAATTGTAAATTTGTATAAACAACACTTAGTCATTTCCAAATAAACATTATTTAAGAAAATTATTCATGAAAGAGATTTATTATGTTACCTCATTCCTCTCCCTATAAACTAACGACTAAGACACTCAAATTAACTCTGTAAAATTTGATAGGTTATATTTCACACTAAGTGAATATACCAGTCTTCTCAAAATTCATATGTACAACCTACTAGTGTAATGTCCCCAAAAATTAAAAAAATTAAAAATTATAGGCTAGTAAAAACTACCTGAAGGGGATCATTATTACTCCTGCAGAATTACATGCACTACTTAATCTTTCGATCTCTTCAGAATCTACTCATACTGTCTAGTTAAACTCTTATCCATTTCGTGAATAATAGTTCGTTTACTTCTTATGTCTTAATTCTGTTATTAAAACTATTTGTACATCATAGTTATTACTATTGGTGAATTAATGAATTGTATAGTTCATTGTTTTACTTTTGCACATGTGGACTCTGTTTATTAAGTATAAACTAACTTAACTTTCTTGATGGGAATAAAGTGGTGGAGTGGCGGGACTAGTTCTCACATGACGATCTGAGAGCTAAGGTATTACTTGGTTACACAGGCTTACTTAGTTCAATCGAACTAAGGCACCTCTCTTTTACTTATGCAGTTCATTACTTGCGATGGGATAAAATGTAAAGTGTGTTGAAAGCATTGGTCATCGATAACCTGCTTCTGATTATTACGTTTCCTATTGACTTGGTCTTAAGACTTGGTAAGTGTCGCTTATCATTAATTTAACTATTTTGGCTAAATTTCTTGTACATTAATTTCTTCATTATGGTTTTAAATTCGTTATCCTGTATTTCATTAATGTCTCTTTCATACTATGTATATATTTAATAAACTCTTTAACATTCCTTATACTCTTCTATTGGCAGGTTATTATGGTTTGAGAGCAGAGCTTTGGATTTGATAATATGAGAGATTATCATGGCATAATTTGTATGCCATGGTGCTTATGCCTAAACACCTTGACACTAAGGTATTAAATCCTATGCTCTAAACCTAAGGACTAAACCTTAGCTACATTCCTAAGCAAAGGTTTTAAACTTTGGACTAGCGCAACATATGACTAAGTATTATGGTAATACTATCATAGTGCAAGCTTGGTAATATATTAACATTGGCATTTAGAGTTTGGGGCGACATAATATATGGTATAAACCATATGTTATAGGGTTTAAGCGTTGGTATGAAGGGTGGTGATAATCAATACTTTGTAATAAGTCATGACTATGGGAGTGGGTTTGTGGAAACGTTAATGGACTCCATCCTAGTGCATTTAATGCTTGTGGAAAAGCATGACAACCTTCCCCTTAGGCTTGTCTCACGATGGATGTGTATTGTATTTGTCATTTGGGGTTTCGTTGTTTGGCTCTATGCAGAGGTATGGCCATGGAGGCGACCTCCAGCTTGTGAAGGTAAGCTCGTGTGAACTTATAATCCTGCACATTATTTGGTTTACAGCTTGAAAGTAATGGCATACTCCTCATTCCCATTTGGTTGTTTCCTGCAGGTGCCGAAAGGAGTGGAAGGCAGCGTGGCTATAACACAGTTGGATCCCAATGTTGCATTTGTGGCCACGATAAGCCTACTCATCAAGCTTATGCTTGTCACCCTTCAATCCTGTGGCAGGGCTACGTTTCGACTAATTGTTTTGGTTGGGGTTTGATGCTGTGACGAAATCGATTTTTCCTTCGGGATTTGAATACAGACTTGGTTATTTTTAAAATGGAGGTGTTATGCAATAATTTATTTCTTAGGCCATTCGACTCTCTCTAATCTTATTTGAGTTCTGTAAATTGTTGATGATTTGGTTTTGGGCTTTTATAGCCATGCGTTGCACCATTGCAAGCAATGGTGCCATAGCCCATTGGCACCTTGTGTAAAACCTTTTTCTCAACCTTAATGACGACTATTTGTAGACATTGAGTTATCTGTGTAAATAGATGTAAGCGTTGGTTTCTATAAATTGTAAAGGTTTATGGTGTATGTGATTTCCTCCTGTGTTTTTATTTAACTCTGTATTTAAATAGGTTGAGGTTTTTTAAAGGACAAAGGGATGCGCCTTACCATATGCTATGTGCGTAAATGCCATCGATTTGTTTGGTTAAAGAAATTTCTTGACAGCCTGGGTAAAGGCCATGCCTTCAATGGCATGAGCCTTCCCACGGTGCTGTGATAGCTTGTATTTAAATTGTTTACGGCAACTGGTTCTTATGTGAACATTGGACTGTGTTTTAAATCGTTTTTTGGCCGAAGCCGTGACTTATGTGAGCACTGTGTATTAAAATGTTATTTGGTCGAGGCCATGACTTATGTGAGCACTTGTGTGTTAGTGGGTTTCGTGGAGGCCAGGGTATGCAGACCCTCAATGGCACGTGTTGTTTTTAAAGAACTTGGACTCTATATTATAAATTAAAGGGTTTAATTATAACCCACAGCCCGCATACGATTGTACAGCGTGGCCTATGTGGGTGCGATTATAGGATTAGGTTTGTCGTTGGTATATATAATACACAGGGGTTATTTTATTATAACTTTGCCTTGGGTCTTGACATCCATGGGAATCGATGTCGTGACCTCTATTGGCAACAATGTCTTTAATGTAAAGTAATGAAATGTAATTTGATAAATAAACAAGCTCGGATTGCATGGCACATGATTCGATTCTTGCTACTATTTACAATAAATGGATTTATGTTATGATGTTGAGTTATGCAAATTGATTTATGGTTATGTAGAGATATAATGCTTGTGATTTATGGTATCTTAATTTAGAGGTTAAGACTGTAGATTTTATGGCAGAGTCTTGATAAGGACCACATGGATGGTAATGATATCTCTATGATTAAATTTAATGTGGTTTTTGTTTATGTGGAGTATTTTTAATGTAATGTGTTATATGATTACAGACCTTGAGAGGTCTTAGATGGATTATTTAATTTTAGAAACAAATGCATAGATAGTTTTTATAAAGGTTTATAACTGATAGTTTTATTTATATGTAAATATAGTTATCTTATAAACAAATATCTCTGGTTTTTATATGAACTCTATTCTTAGTAGATCTAGTTTAAAGTATAAATATGTATAGATTCACATAATTAATATTTTAGTTAATTATTAATGAACTGGTTTATTTAAAATTTATAGGGCAAGCCTCTGTTGACAAATTAAATATGTCAGCAGAGTATTAAATACATAAATCACAGTACAAACATAATAATAAGATCAACACCTAGTTAATACAATAATATTTATGAAGGATACCACCCTAAACATAAACAGTATACCATAAAACTTCTCCAGCATAAGATTAGTAAATTGTAATTACAAACTCTAGTAGTTTGTTAATCATAAAACTTAACCCCTAGGATTAGAAATTATATTGCAGCCATTACTTAATGTGAACAATAATGAATCTTTAGGAAATAAAATAGAATAGGATTTCCAGGGTTTCATACCTAAATTTGAAGCTTTGTCAATGGTTGCACTTGCACACTTAAATAACCACGATTAACAATTCAATGCATATCCGACCTCTGTTTGATGATCAAATCACTTGGGAACTACCACGTTACGCCCAACCATGAATTGGAACCGTTCCTGGTTTAAATCCGGATCCCCCCAATATGGACTCCAACATGCAAGTAGCTTAGAGCTCCTAAGGTAGGGTTTCCTATCTGGTATTCAGATTCTGAAT
Source organism: Pseudotsuga menziesii (assembly GCA_001517045.1). Taxonomy (NCBI): domain Eukaryota; kingdom Viridiplantae; phylum Streptophyta; class Pinopsida; order Pinales; family Pinaceae; genus Pseudotsuga; species Pseudotsuga menziesii. The sequence goes on along the minus strand of LPNX011202384.1, from coordinate 478,215 downwards.
CAGTCCTCTTTTCCTTGCAAGAAAAAGTTCTCCAAGAAAACACTTGAGTGCCAAAAACAAGGAGAATAATAATTCTCCAAAGGAAACATCAGAACCCCAAGCCTTTTCTTGGCTTAAGTATGTATAGGAAGACTTTTTAGTCAAAGGGGCAATTAAATCAAGAAATCCTTGATTTCTTGATTTAACCCTTTTAAAATTTACTGGGGTAATTCTCAATTCTTGACCTAGGAACTTTAAACTAGTTCCTAGTAAATCTTTCATTGATATTTCACTATTTATAAATTCTTTAGTAATAGATAGTAATTGGTGGAGCTTCTCTTCTTTCTTTATTAAATTATATAATTATTTATAATTAATTCTTTATACATACTATGTATAAAGTACATCGTATTAAAATACTTGTTTAGCATTTGTGTGGGCACCATGCGTCATGATCCCTAGACTTAATGACACTTCTTCATGAAGGTCAAGTAGATAAATGGCTCAGGTTTACCAGCCCAGGAAACTCCAAACATCCTTGCAGGTTAGATTTCCCTTGTATAAAGTGGTAGCTCTTTAGTACTTTGATTAGAATATAGAAATTTGAAATTTCATTTAATCACTTATAAATAAGCATGATGATGATCAATATTTTTCTCGAGCCGTTTTCGCTTGAAAGTTATTATAATCTTTTCATTAACCCCTACCACTTACCGGAGCCCATACTCAACGCCTATAACAGGGAGTTACAAACATAGTGCAATTCCAGAGCTTTCTCTCAACACTAAATTCTAGGATATACTTGTACGGTACACCTAGGGATACAATGGCCAAAGATCTGATGCTCCAGAGGAGCTTATCCTCAACATCAACATGGAATGGTTCAGAGCTAATTCCCAACATTTCCAATTATATTTTCATGTGTTCCAGAGCTTTGTGATCAACACAAATGTAAGTATTCATGTGCTCCAAAGCCTCTCACTCAACAAAAAACATTTCATCAATCATGTTCTTCAGGGTCCACACCCAACACAAAAAATTTCATCAATCATGTGCTTCATGGTCCACGCCCAACACAAAACATATATGTATACATATATATCATCAACAATTGGTTATTCCCATTCTACAAAAGAAATCATCATGTTCATATGCAGTGGGGTCTTTGACCCAATATAAAAATAAAACATTAATATAATCATCATGATCAATAGGGTCATGCCAATAAATGGTAGGTCCAAAATTCGGGATATTACATCCCTCCCCACTTAGTACAACACTATCCCTGGTGTTCTAGGGACTTTGAATGATATCATGAAACAAGGCGGGGTAAGCCTTTCTCATAGTGGCCTCATGTAGGTGCTCATTTTCAAGCTAAGAGCACCATGTAAACCCATGGACCCACTATTTTCTAGTTTTGAGTGATTTTCCATCACTCAGGTTAGAAAACCCCAAAAATCAATTATTGATTATTTTAATTAATAAATTGATGAATAATGGAGCAAATCCAGAATCATAGATCAGCGGATTCTTAGATGATTTGATTGAAATCAGTCACATTTCAACTAGATTGATTGGATCTAACAAATCCTTGAATGAAGGAGGTGATCAAATCAGATCCAAAGTTGATCTTCAACATCCTTTATGGGGAATTTCACCCTCCCTCTCTCCTCCACACATTTTGTCTCATCTGGATGAGTTTTGGTCGATGCTTCAGTCAACAGGTTGAGGTTTCAGTTAGATCAGCTCTACGATTGACAATTACACTTAGTGAGACTTAGATCTGGCTCAGTTCAGCTTCAGATCTGCATTGATTGACTCTCCATTAGCTGATTTTGTCTATCTCCTTGGTATTTTTTCCCCCCTGGGCTAGATCTCCTAGTTTTTGTATATATCCAAGAATAAGCCTCCTCTTCCAAGATAGTTAGAGTTGGATTGAAGGGCTTTCTATTGTACTATTCTTGTAATCTTTTGATTGTTGAAATAAAAAAGCTTTGGAGGCCAAATGGTGTAATTCTCTCATATGTGTGGATTAAGCTTTGTCTTATGGCTATTGATGTTGTCGGCTCTTCTCTCAAATTCTGCATCTAAACCTTGTCAGGCTTGAACGATTCAACTGAATCAATAGGAGTATAGTTGGGAAAGTAAGGTTACTTGTTTTTCTTATATCTCATATCATATATGATTAGAGTATCTATATTATACATGTTTAATAAGTTTATTTGCATGTAATTCTTGTCTCTTTTTTGTATATAAATCTAGATCTCATGAGGTTTCGTGCAGGATTGTCTGTTTAGATTTCAGGTAGCAAGGATTGGAAGAGATATGGATCTAGTTTGACTCCACTATACATCCATATATTTGTGAAGACATTGCCCCTCTATATTCTACTAGCAAGTTTCCATTGCAGATCTTCTTCAGCAACAAGCACTTCTCTTCTCCTTTTCCTACTTCAAAATCAATTGTTTTTTACCTGGTTACTTTGTTCACAGCTTTGATATTGTTTAGATATATTATATTAAAGTAAATTTAACATAGATATATCTCCTCAAATCCCATAATCTAGATCTTGTTCTTAAAAGGTTTCATAAGCATTCTAGATCTAGCTTTAGGGAAATTGTCCTTTTTGCATGGAATTTTAAAGAGATTTTGTAGCTTGCATGCATTAGATTTCTATTTTCTGTTATAAAAGATAAATCTAGAAATAAGTGCACACCATATTGGCTACCTAAAAAGCAATCCAAGATCCCAAGGAAATATTTCTTTCCTTGGTTCCCTTTTTACCTTTTTTAAATAGTTTTAACTTAGTTTTTTTTTGGTTAAAAGTAAGCTGACCCAAAGGTACTTTCAGAGTGCTTTTGGGAATCTTTTAGTCTAATAAGCTTGCTGGTTTTTAGTAGGTACAACATAAAATAGGAGGAGCTACTATTTGAAAGTGACTTTTGGGCCTTCTGAATCCCCCCATGGGTCTCCCTTTTTGACTAAAATCTTTAATTTTTGTACTTTGTAAGCTCTTGGTTTCATTCTGTATAAGAATCAAGAGGCATCATATCAGTTTGATGATATTGTAACCACTGGTAATAAAAATAATTTTGAATAGGCTCTTTCGAGCCCATTCCCCATCCCCCCTGGGGGGATTTGCATTCGTGTCATTTTTGCTTTTCGTTCATCTTTTTTCAATCTAGCATAGTACTAATCAGCAGGTTAGTATACTTTGATTTAAAATCATTTCCATATTCTATTTCTATTTGTTTCAAAGTAACTTTAATACTTACCCCACGAGCTTCCTTTTGAGCCAAAAGGTGAAGAAAGGTTCATGGTAGTCTAATTAGAAAATTGTGGTTTGCTTATATTTTTATGTTTCATTTGCTATCATCATTTTTTTCAGTAACCATAATAAAATCAACCCCTCCTTGATTCCCCAATTGAGGTCCACTTGGAACGAAAGAGGTTCTTGGAGGGTTTTCTTTTTAACAAGAACATCCATCTCAAAATTTACTAAAATTGACAAGACTCCGGTCTGTATGCTTTGCACTTGGATGGAGTTCATCCAATAAGTCAAGTTGTATCAAAAGCACTTGAGTGACTAGTATAATTAGGACTCACTCTCCCAAATTGACAAACCATCAGGTGAAAATCCAACACCTAGATCAAACCATTACGTTGGCAAAATACCCAAAGGAAGCGGGAACTTCTGAAAGTGACCTCAGGGTGTCGATCTCTGTCACACCCTAATGGGTGCGTTATGAACAATAGCCCTAGAGACTCCATTCATCCCACATATCCCTTGCGGGTAGCCATGAAGGTTTAGTTTTGGACATACTCCAAGTACTCTCAGGTATATATGGAGTCCACCCCTTCGCCTAATTTTAATCAACTCATATTTCACATTAACTTAAAACGTATGAAGAGGCAATTGCAAAACATTCACTCCAAGCACATGCAAGTGCGATCATTTTCTTTTGAATCCATTTTAAGGCACTTGTTATTTTCTTGCTATATATATATATATATTGTGTCTCAGCATTGTGCTTTCATGTGCTCATTTTGTATCTTGTCATATATGGTTGTTTATGGTTAAATTTCAAACTCCTAAGTAATTCATTCAGTTTAACATCACCATAGTAAGTAATTAGCCTTAGTAACTTAATAGGGTCTAACCCCCTTGGCTTCATTACGAGTTGAGCCTCAACGGAGGAGTCAAGAACAAGGTGACAGCCTTGACTAGAGACTTGCCCCCAAGGACACACCGAGTGGATTGAATATTTCTACCATGTGACCCAGGTCTGTGAAAGGTGGCAACACTTTTTTGGCGCCGATGCCGGGGATAAATATTTTTATTCTCGAGTATGACTTAGCTTAACTTTTTTCTAAACAAATAAAAAGATAAAAAATTTTGATTGATCTAGTCTTTAAAAAACATAAAAATTAAAATTCAATCCAGCTAGCGACTCCACTGTCTAACATCCCTCCAAGAATTTCTACCTAACGAAACCGCCATCAATTATTCAATCCTCTCCCTGATACCGAAAGGTTTATTAGGGAAATATCAAATAGGTAGACTTTTTGTAGAAACCTTGAAGATTTAGGAGACCAATTCCTCTCAGATATCCATCACATATTTGTAGAGAGTCATGCTCACCAATCTCAAGAAATGACGGAATTATTCAAACCCCTTGACTTTTCTTAGATAGCAGGTGCTCCCCATGCCATTCCAAAAGATGCTATCAAGAAGCTCCCCATATTTCAGGGCAATAATGTCATCACTGCCAAGTCTCACCTTTGAAAGTTTGAAAAGCACCTGATCAGTTATTGCAATGATGCTGCCCATGACCATGACAATGTCAAAATGAAGCTCTTTGCTTTATCCTTAGAAGATGATGCTGAATAATGGTACTTCAACCTAGATGATGATTCATATAAAACTCTTAGTGAATTCATAGAGGGTTTTAAGAAGAAATGGGGAGAAAAGAAAGAACCAAGACATCTGCTTGATGCCCTTCATAACATTAAGAAGATGGAGGTTGAAACCATGGATGAATTTAACACTAAGTTCAGGTGTGTGGTTGCGGACCTCCCTAACAAAATCAATCCAAAGGATGAATCCATCCTCATATCTTACATTGAAGCTTTCACTGGTGATTTGAGGTACCAGTTAAGAGACAAAGAATTGGCCAATCTAAAAAATACCTAGGAATTGGACAAGAAAATAGAAAAGAATATGCAGTCTTCAGGCAAATCCAACATTCCAGGTTACACTAGGGAAAACACTTCATACAACGAAGAAAAGGGAAAAGCATTTGAAACAGAAGAAAAGGGAGCCTCTAAAGATCCCATGGAAAAGGTAACAGACATGATAAAAGACTTGGTTACTAGTCAAAACCAACTTATGGCAGATCAGTTTGCACAATTGAATCTTATGCACAATAGAATAATCACAATGGAAAGAAATAATGGACCTAGGAAATTTCCGCCTAGGAAGAATCAGATGTATCAAAAGAAGTTTCCTCAACAAGACCCTAGGATTCCAAACCAGTTAGACTCAGCTAACATGGTAGAAGAAGTAATTCCATGGTGTAGACCCTGTGAACAATTCCACCAAGAAAGCACTTGTTATGTTGCAAATCAAGTCATGGAACATGGACTTCCCAAGGTCAGTAATCAGGAAACAAATTCAAGTGAGCCTTGTCATATATACACGGTAGGCCAGGCCTACAATTTGTCACCATCTAAACAGTACAAGCCTGAGGATGAAACCATTGCAGAATCTTATAGTGAAACTTATGATGAAAACTGTAATATACATTATGGGACTCCTATGTGTTCTCCATATAATGATGACAGTCTGGAAGGTTTACTACCTTGTGACCTTTTCTCTGAAGAATATGAGTATGAAAATGAGGACAAGTATAGCTTGGAGCATGATACAAGTGACAACGACTCCCTTATCCCCGACAAAGATGTTGATGAGGAGTCCTGGACATTCATGGAAAATACAGTGTACGACATGAATAAAGAGGAAAATAATGAACCAAAAACTTTTGATTGTTTTGTTGATTTTTCTGTCTATGGAATATCTAAAGGAGAGAGCATGGACCATGTGGCCTTGGGAAACTTTGATATGAAAAAGGAGCATGCAGTTTATCCACATGATCAGTCTGAGACATATATTAGTATTAGTAATGAAGACAACGAGAACTCGATATCGGAACCTGATATCAGCAATGGGGAATCCATAACATCTAACATAGATTATGGTGATGACTATTGGGATTTTTGTGGATATCTTATTAAGAATCCTATCTATGCTATATCCAACAAGGGGAGTGTCTATTTAGAAATTTGTGGAATTCCAATCTACTATACTTCCATAGAGGGAAGCATGGATCTGGAGACCTTGGAAAACCTTAGTATGGAAGAGAAGCATTTAGAATTTTCATGTGATCATTCAGATTCATATCATCTAGAGCTGCATAAGGGTATTAGTAATGAATAAATTGAGAAGCAGTGTTGTGAAAAGTCAGATGTGATGCAGTCATTGGAATATCAGTCTCAGCCATCTTTTTCACATATAGAGGTTCCTTATGATTTGGAGCTACTTGGGGCTTGTGCAACGAGTTATCATTTGATAAGCCCCGGTGATGAGTATGATGATGTACTCAATCTGCCTCATCATTCTGATTGGTATATCAGTCCTATCCAATCATGGGTAGAAGCAACCTGCATGAGCTCATAAAAGTTGGGGAAGACTTTTTATGATATTATTCATGCCTATGATCTCCCATCCATCCTGCCCATTCTAAATCATCACGCAGGTTTGCATTTTTTGAATAAGGTATCCTTACTTTGGCTGGTAACCAAAGACAAGGGAATTTTTTTTATGTTAATAAAATGCTTAGGTGGTTACATTGGATTTCTGATTACACTTAACCCTTTTTATATCATTCTTAGAGTAGGAAAATAATCTCCCTGAAAGAGAGCATTTACTTTCTGCATTTCTATTTTATACTTAGCTATAATACAACTTTGCTTCTTTTAGTTAGTTACATTTATTTTGTTTAAATAATACATCTTAATGGTTCATTTGGTTTTTATGTAAAGCTTGTGCTACTGAGGTTTTATTGTCAAGTTGAGATGTTTTTACAGGGTGTATAAACTAGAGATTCTGGTGTTCTCGTATCCTCTCCTTTCCCTATGAACAAATCGAGCACACGTCCTATAGTTGGAGCTAGAATGTTACCACCTAAGTTGTACTTAGTGGTTTTTTATCAAGTGAGCCTGGTGAACCAGACAAGGATAACTTGTTCAGACTTTAGAAGACCTTTGGAAGTACTTCTGGGAAGTGCTTGTTGTACTATATCACATGTTCATACCCCATGGGGGAATTGTAATAAATGTTATAGCATGATAGTGTTTGTAAAATACTCAGTCTCTTAGACTTTATTTGTCAATCCAATCAGCCGAGGTTTTTTTTTTCCGTTGGTTATTATTGGTTGTTGAATAAATGACTTATAATTTATGATTTTTTCACTCCATGCCTACAAAGTTGGGGTGGTTGGCTTGGCATTTAGGCCTATTGAGGTTATTAGAGTCTATGTGTCAATGTATAAATGTGCTAGACATCATGGTCGAGTCATATGAACATGCCTAAGTCCCCCTAGGGTTTTTCAACTTTTTTAAATTTTTTATTTTTCAGTGTTTTTTATTAAAATTTAATTTTGCCAAAACTTAGGCTATTTTTTAATAGTTTAATTGGAAAAATTGATTTTGTAATAAAAGTGGGCCAAATAAAATGTTTCAGTCATGTAGGTGCTCATTTTCAAGCTAAGAGCACCATGTAAACCCATGGACCAACTATTTCCTAGTTTTGAGTGATTTTCCATCACTCAGGTCAGAAAGCCCCAAAAATCAATTATTGATTATTTTAATTAATAAATTGATGAATAATGGAGGAAATCCAGAATCATAGATCAGTGGATTCTCAGCCGATTTGATTGAAATCTGTCAGATCTGAACCAGATTGACTGGATCTGACAAATCCTTGACTGAAGGAGGTGATCAAATCAGATCCAGAGTTGATCTTAAGCATCCTTTATGGGGAATTTTTCATTCCCTCTCTCCTCCACATGTTTTGGATCATCTAGATGAGTTTTGGTGGACTCTTCAGTCAACAGCTTGAGGTGTCAGTCAGATCAACTCTCCGATTGACAATTGCATTCAGTGAGACTCAGATCTGGCTCAGTTCATCTTCAGATCTGCATTGATTGACTCTCCATCAGATGATTTGGTCTATCTCATTGGGATGTGTGCCCCCTTGGGCTGGATCTCCTAGTTTTTGTATATATCCAATCATAGGCCTCCTCTTCCAATCTAGTTAGAGTTGGATTGAAGGGCTTGCTATTGGACTATTGTTGTAATCTTTTGATTGTTGAAATAAAGAAGCTTTGGAGGCCAAATGGTGTAATTCTCTCATATGTGTGAATTAAGTATTGTCTTATGGCTATTGATGTTGCCGGCTCTTCTGTCAAATTCTGCATCTGAACCCTGTCTGGCTTGAACGATTCAGTTGAATCAATAGGAGTATAGTTGAGCAAGTAAGGTTACTTGTTTTTATTATATATCATAGAATATATTATTAGAATATCTAGATTATACATGTTTAATAAGTTTATTTGCATGTAATTCTTGTCTCTTTTTCATATATATATCTAGATCTCATGAGGTTTCGTGCAAGATTGTGTGTTTAGATTTCATGTAACAAGGATTGGATGAGATGTGGATCTAGTTTGACTCCATTGTACATCCAAATATTTGTGAATACATTTCCCCTCTGTATTCCACTAACAAGTTTCCATTGCAGATCTTCTTCAGCAACAAGCACTTCTCTTCTCCTTTTCTCCTTCAAATTCAATTTTTTTTTTACTTGGTTACTTTATTCATAGCTTTGATATTGTTTAGATCTATTATATTAAAGTAATTTTAACATAGATATATCTCCTCAAATCCCATAATCTAGATCTTGTTCTTAAAAGGTTTCATAAGCATTCTAGATCTAGCTTTAGGGAAATAGTCCTTTTTGCATGGAATTTTAAAGAGAATTTGTAGCTTGCATGCATTAGATTTATTTTTTTGTGTTATAAAATATAAATATAGCAATAATTTCACATCATAATGGCCATATAAATGGAAATCCAAGATCCCAAGGAAATCTTGCTTTCCTTGGTTCCCTTTTTACCTTTTTTAACTAGTTTTAACTTAGCTTTTTTTTGTTAAAAGTAAGCTGACCCAAAGGTACTTTCAAAGTGCTTTTGGGAATATTTAATTATAATAATATTGCTTGTTTTTATCAGGTACAACATAAAAGTGGAGGAGCTTCTGTTCAAAAGTGACTTTTGAGCCTTTTGAATCCCCCTAGGGGTCTCCCTTTTTCACTGAAATATTTAATTTTTGCAATTTGTAGGCTCTTGGTTTCATTCTACATAAGAATCAAGAGGAATCATATCAGTTTTCTGATATTGTAACCATTGGTAATAAAAATAATTATGAATAGGCTCTTTCAAGCCCATTCCCCATCCCCCTTGGGGGGATTTGCGTCCATGTCATTTTTTTCTTTTCGTTCATATTTTTTCAATCTAGTGTAGTAATAATATGCAGGGTAGTATACATTCATTTAAAATCATTTCCATATTCCATTTCTATTGGTTTCAAAGTAACTTTAATACTTACCCCACGAGCTTCCTTTTGAGTGGAAAGGTGAAGAAAGGTTCGTGGTAGTCTAATTAGAAAATTGTGGTTTGCTTATATTTTTATGTTTCATTTGCTATCATAATTTGTCTTAGTAACCATAATAAAATCAACGCCTCCTTGATTCCCTGATTGAGGTCCACTTGGAACGAAAGAGGTTCCTAGAGGGTTTTCTTTTTAACAAGAACATCCATCTCAAAATTTACTAAACTTGATAAGACTCCAGTGTGTATGCTCTGCACTTGGATGCGGTTCGTCCGATCAATCAAGCTGTATCAAAAGCACTTGAGTGACTAGTATAATTAGGATTCACTCTCCCAAATTGCCAAACCATCAGGTGAAAATCCAACACCTGGATCAAACCATTACGGTGGCAAAATACCCAAAGGAAGTAGGAACTTCTGAAAGTGACCTCGAGGCACCAATATCTGTCACATCCTAACAGGTGCATTATGAACAATAGCCCCAGAGACTCCATTCAGCCCACATATTCCTTGCGGGTAGCTGTGAAGGTTTAGTTTTGGACATACTCCAAGTACTCTCGGGTATATCTGGAGTCCACCCCTTCGCCTAATTTTAATCAACTCATATTTCACATTAACTTAAAACGTACCAAGAGGAAATTGCAAAACATTCACTCCAAGCACATGCAAGTACATTGATTTTCTTTTGAATCTAGTTTAAGGCACTGGTTATTTTCTTGCTATATATATATATATATATATATTGTGTCTTAGCATTGTGCTTTTGTGCACTCATTTTGTATCTTGTCATCTATGGTTGTTTATGGTTCAATTTCAAACTCCTAAGTAATTCATTTAGTTTAACATCACCATACGAAGTAATTAGCCTTAGTACCTTAATAGGGTCTACCCCCCTTGGCTTCTTTAGGATTTGAGCCTAAACGGAGGAGTCAAGAACAAGGTGACAGCCTTGACTCAAGACTTGCCCCCAAGGACACACCGAATGGCTTGAAGATTTCTGCCACATGACCCAGGTGTGTGAAAGGAAGCAATAGTGTCATAAACATATTTCTTTAATAAAGATGCGTGGAAAACAATATGAACTCTTACATTCGCAGGTAATGCTAATTCATAAGCCACTGGTCCTTTCTTGGCCAGAATTTCAAAAAGTCCACAAAACCTAGGTGCTAACTTACCGCACCTACCCAAGCTCAAAGAGCTCTGTTTTGCTTTCACTTTCAAGTAGACATGCTCACCTACTTGATAGTCTTTATCTTTTCTTTTCTTATCTGCATAACTTTTCTAACGGTCTTGTGCCTCTTTAAAGTTTCCTTGGTCCTTGGTAACTAACTGTTCCAAGTCCAATAATAGGTCAGGCCCTAACATGAGCTGATCCATTGGACTGTCCGAAGTAATTGGGGTCCTACACTTCCATCCATAGAGTACCTCAAAAAGACTCATCTTGGCAAAATCTTGATACCCGTTGTTGTATGCAAACTCTGCAAGGTGCAGATAATCCTCCCACTTGGTGGGGTTGTTCATAACATACATTCAAAGCATGTCTTCAATAATTTGGTTTACTGTTTCATTCTGCCCATCCATCTACGGGTGATAAGAAGTGCTAAAGTTCAGCTGCGCCTCTAATCCAGAGAATAAATATCTCCAAAAGTTTCCTATAAACTTAACATCTCAATCTGAGATAATCACTTTGGGTATGCCATGCAATCTAAATATCTCTTTTAGGAATATATCGGCAATGTTCACGGCCTTATAGGTCAATTTCATAGGGATGAAGTGTGCCACCTTTGACAACTTGTCAATGATTATGAATATGGAATCATTTTGCTTATTTCTTTTCGGTAATCTAGTAATAAAATCCATAGTGATAACCTCCCATTTCTATTCTAGAATGGGAAATGGTTGTAGCAATCCTAAGGGATGTTGGTACTCAGCTTTAACTAGCTAGAATTCCTGACATTTTGCAATAAGCATTGCAATGTTGGCCTTTAACATAGGCTAGAAAAAAGTGTCTCTTGATGGCAGATATAATCTTTTGATATCCTGGGTGCCCCGAGTAGGGTGCCCTATGAAATTCTGTGAGGATGCTGGACCAAATGTCCCCTCCATCTAGAACATACAATCTATCCTTGGACCATAGTAGTCCAGAGTCATCCACCTTGTATTCCTTCTATTGTTCAAACATCTTGTCCTCCTGGACCTTCTTGATGATTTCCACATAGAATGGGTCAACCTTGTTGGTCGTTCTAATCTTCTCATGCAAATCTGCATCAGTTTGACTCAAGGTCACCTCATATATCATATGAGTTCATCGACTCAAAGCATTGGCAAATTTGTTCTCTTTTCCCTTAATATGCTTTAGTTCAAAGTGATACTCACTCAAGAAAGCCAACCATCTAGCTTGCCTCGCATTTATATCAGGTTGATCGAACAAATATTTTAGACTCATATTGTCAATATTTAGAAGGAACTTCCTTTCTAAGAGGTAGTGCCTCCACATCTTCAGAGTGTGGATAAAGGCCACCAGCTCAAGATTGTGCATGGGATAATTCTGCTCATGCTCTTTTAATTTTCGTGGTTCATAATAGATCACATGGTCATTTTGCAAGAGGACTCCGCCAAGTCCTTCCTTGCTTGCATCTGTGCATACAATGAAATCCCCATCAAGATCCGCAATCCACAACACTGGCATGGTCATCAGAAGCTGCTTAATCTTTTGAAAACTTTCTTCACACTTGTCAGTCCATAAAAACTTGTTTTCCTTCTTTTGCAAATTCGTCATGGGGCAAGTGACTCTCGAGAAGTTCTCAATGAAATTTCGATAATATCCGGCTAATCCCAAGAATGACCTAATGTCAGTGAGATAGTCGGGGTAGGCCAATCATTTATGGCTCGAATATTTTCTAGGTCCACAACTATTCCTACCTCAGATATGATGTGACCTAGGTATTGTATTTCTTGTTTGTAAAAATCGCATTTACTAAAATTAGCATAGAGTTGGTGTTCTCTCAACACTCGAAGTACTATACGAAGGTGTTCTTCGTGTTCCTCTTTACTCTTGGAATAAACCAGAATGTCATCAATAAAGACTAGTACAAACTTATCCAGATATTTACTAAATATATTGTTCATCATACACATAAAGTTTGTAGGTACATTGGTCAACCCGAACGACATCACTACAAACTCGTAGTACCTGTACCTCGTATGAAAAGCAGTCTTGGAAATATATTTGTCTCGAATCCTGTTGGCGGTCAGCCACAACCCCTTCATTTCTCATTAGGATGAAGGGAAATAAGCTCTCTTTTGTAATTTACCTATTTAAATTATAAAAGAGTGCCTTTAGAATCTTTGATTATGAAGGTACTCTCAATTGGAGAAGAGTAAGATGACATATTAAGAGCTGATGAAAACATTTTGGTAATTAGCAGCTTTCAGTTTCATAAGTCCGTTTCATAAATTTTTATATAATCAATTTTATCATTAAAGTTAAATTTATTTGATTATATATGATTTAAGAAATTTAAAGGGATAGTATGCTAAATGGGAATCAATGAAACACATTTTGAGTTTATTTGAAGCTGGATATGGATGAGGTATTATGAGTTCTAAACTCCTAGAACTAAAGGTGACTTATTAAATTAAAATTCTTATTAAACCTAATGTTCACATTTCATATGTAATATCTTACCATGACTTTATAAAAATTTGTATATATATAGTTAGTAAATAAATGGGTGTCGTATGGGAATTTTCATATATTATAGTTTTATAACTTAGTATCCTATCAAATTTGATATAGGATATTAATCGATGGGATTTCAGAAAAGTTTTAAAACTAGATTTATGAAATTTTATGTATATACATACCTAATGGTAATGAAGGTCATTAGTTATTTGTCATACAAAACATTAGGTTGTATGGTTTCAATACTATATCACCTTGTCCATAAACGTTACCACCTTTCACAAAAACTTGGAAGAGACCATTAATTGATAGAGTTTACAAGGATACATCACCCATATGTCGAATTATAATGGCTGTTACTTGGATCGTTGCGTTGGCATGGAGATTTGGCTAACACCTCATGATTAACTGAAAACTACGAATATATTGATGATTCATATCATCAGGATTTAATGTTGATAGCCATTCCATTTCCTAACGATATATGAGCTCATCATGACCACTATGTATAATCAATGCCTTGATTTATGACCCACCAATCACACGATCCCTGATATGTCAAATTGGTTAAGTTTTACTATTAGTCATGGCTAAACGTGCATGTATCATAATAGAACATCGGCTATAGCATTCAACATTGCTAAGTTCAGCTAAATGGCCAAATTTAGAGCCCCCATATTTGTCAGATCTGAAGCATGTGAAATTTTGATATTTCGCATCATGTCATGCACTTGGATACCTATCCCCTCCCTCTTCACATCGCCATTCATTCCATTTCAAAACCAGGATAGTGCTGAGGAAGTTATGGCTCCGTTGAATCGTTTCGATAAAGGAGGGTTTGAGTTAGACAATCTTGTGTTTTCGAGAAGGGTTACTAGAAGCATGAACAATGTCCCTACGATTTCGGTTCCTATGGCTAATCGACAAGATACTCAACCTGTCATCGTCCATATTGAGGACAACATTCCATCGTCAGTCCCTGACACTATTCATATAAATGATCCCACTCTTATAAAGGATAATAGTGCGAAATTGGGTAAGGCCGAGGTTTCTCCATCATGTATGGACACCTGTATTTTAGACCCTGAGCCATATTTTATTAGTCCTTAGTCATCTAGTCAAAACATTGATAACCTTAATCCTCCTCAGGCAGCCAATTCAGGTCACAAAAATGAAGAAGAAACTCTTCAGCAAGTTCTGGACAAGGCATACCAGACCAAGATTACAGAATTCAAAGATGAACTTAAACACGGTCAATCTAATGCAGCATTGATAGAGGAAGAAAATAGAACATTTAGAGAGGAATTGTTGAATTGGATTAGCAGGTGGAAAGAAATGAATATAAAAAAGAACCAATATAAAAGGGCAAAAAATTCAATAATAGGTACGAATCAACATCTGCTTGAACAAATAGAAAAACAAAAGTTAGTGATTATCAAGCTTAAAGCCAGATTAGCCGAAGCCAGAAGAGTAGTCAATCTTCAAAATAGAACTTGATGGTTATTCTCATTTTTCAAAGTACATTTGTTGTTTCGCTGTCAAACAGGTAACAAAATTTTTGTTATGCATGCCTGTAAAATTGCATATTTTACAGGCACACATTTAAATTTTAGTTTATTTTGTTACATCTGTTTTAACTGATTTTAATGAGATGCTTTGTTTGTTTAAACATAGGTGGATATGTCATCGCTCTTATCCACAGTTTCAGGACGTTGTTAATGTGTTGGTTGGAAGACGTGGCTATTCATTGAAAATTGGAATTTCAACTACGGCCATAAATTTGCCAAGTACCTTTAAACCAGCAAATATTCAGGCTAGTTGTTTTTCATTGTTATAGTGACAGGTGTTTTGTAAAAGAGATTCGATTCTCTTCGATAGTTATAGGAACCCTATAATATTGTATCTAGCATTGATGGGAAAACGGAATCAGAAAATTGATAGTATTATATAAGTTAGGAATTTTTGAGAAATTGGGGATGGAGTGACTGAAGAGAGACATACTTGAGATATATTTTGTTGCTGGTTTTATTTCATTACTGAAGTTGAATCTTTGGATATGGGATGCAACTTGAAACTTCCAGGTTGATATCATGACTGGTATTGTTTTGGATATACTCTATATTTCAGTATATTATCTTCTATTTTAATATTAATACAGTATGCTTTGTTATACTTGTGTTTAATTGCAGTTCTCACTTCTTCAGCTCAATATTATATTTGAATTAATATATCATTGTGACTGAATTTATTATTATTTTTACTATAAATTTAAGCTATAAGGATATACACTTCTGTCTATTAGATATCATGTGTATTTTTACAGTGATTTCATACTAGACATCATCTTTTATTCAAATAGCTATGTTGATTATTAGTTATTAATTAATTTCAGAAAATTGAAATAATTGTTTATTTTCAGTTCCTCTGCTAAGTTATTTTATAACAGAATGATTTATTATGTATGACTTAAATATTTCTATTTAGATCGTACACTTTATCTTTCTGTTCATCCTATATTAATTAATAATTAATATAGTATTTAAAATGCTCTCAGCTGAGATAGGATAGATAGGATAGTTAAGATAGCCCAGATTAGTTTTTGTTAGTTAACAGCTGTTAAATAGCATTAGTGTAATTTTAGGATAGTTTAACCAGTCCTTTTATATTTAAAAAAAATTAAATATAAAATTTCAAACAATCAAAGAATTTCCTTAAGAAAGAAATTATAGAATAACATAGGCAGTTTAAATTAATCTTTAGGGTTTAGTTAGATAGAAAAATAGCATTAGGATAGATTTTGCTGAATTTTAGTTTCTTCTTAAGAGAAAAATCAGCTGGTAGCAGGACAATAACCTACGAGATTTTTCTACTCCAAACACACAGGACGCTGCTTTAAGCTGATTGTGTGGGCATAATCTCCTCGTTGGCCAAGGTCAGAAAATTAGGCCAACAAATGGCGCTAGAAGGAGGGAATATTAATGAGTAATGGCAGGTGAAACTAATGAAACATTTCCAACCAAACAACAACTTCCAGAAGTCAGTAGATCACCATTTTTAGAAATTGTTAGGAACATTCTCAAGCGTGATCCTGTCACCTCTCCCTTTACTCTTGCACAAATCACTCAAACTTTAGAAGAATCAAGACATATTCTTACATAAGCATACGCTAATCAGATTGGTATATCTCCAATAGATTATTGTCTACCTAGACAGCAGTGAAATAATCCACAATTGACCATAGTTATGCAAGATTTTGAAGTAGCTGATAGTACTCCCCACCATCAGGTTGAAAGACATCAAAGGAAAACTACTTAAAAAAATACTGCTAGAAGACTAATTGCAGGAGGCAGTTTTGATTAGCCACCTTCTCCTCCTGAATCACCACTTGATAGTACAATACCATCTAATTCAGGAAGTTTCTCAAGTTCTGAAAGAAGTCCTATGGCAGGAAATGTACCTGTAGGAGGAGGAGGCAATCCTCCACCTAATCCACCTAATCCACAACTCCCTTGGCTAAGAACAACTATTGTAGCTATCCCTAGTGTACTACATCCTTTGCCTAAACACTCAGATAAACTCCTCCCTAAGTTTAACCCAGATGACAAAGAACCTGCAGAAGTGCATGTTGAAAAATTCATGTTGGTTGTTCAAACCTTGAACGTTCAGCATGAAGATGTAGTTTGTTGATTGTTTCCTCTAACTTTCGAAGGAAGAGCTTCTACTTGGTATTTTTCATTAGTACAAGGATCAATCACAAACTGGGAGGAATTTAATAAAGCCTTTCTAGATAAATTCGGGGAAGATAAAACACCCACTCTTTTAGCCCTAGAGTTATCTAGGATTAAAATGGAGCCTAAAGAAAGAATCAAAGATTCCAATCAAAGGTTTCTGACATTAAAAAACAAAATTCCAATTGCTTCTCAACCTCCCGAGGATATAATTATTGAAAATTATACATCAGCTTTACCAAAATATTCTGGGATGTTCATTAAGAGAGCTAGAAAAACAACATTAGTAGAAACATTTGAGGAAGCCATTAAAGTCGAGAAGGATTCTATGTCCTATGAACTATATAGAAGTGGGAAATCTAATTCTTTTCCTCGTAGGAAGACCGAAAAACTCAATTCAGATAAAGACAAAGCATTTGATATAGAACAGCTGCAAAATGCTATTCGAACATTAACCAATGAAGTTGTAGGGTTAAAGAAAACCAATTCTGAAGCTTCTCCTTCTAGGGTATATTTCAGAAACCACTTTAGACAAAACCCGAATACAAATAATAAAAATACACCACCTGACATAGCAGCAAATGAAGAGATTTTTAATACAATTCGAGCTGTTTTGTCTTTGTCTGAAACTCCTTCTAGTCAAGAAATAACTGAAAACAAAGAAGAAGAGGAATCAAAAAATGATGAAGAATCAGAGGAACCTCAACAAGTTAACGGTCAAATACCCCCAGAGCTTCATCAAGTTCTACTACAAATAATGACAACAATAATTCACAACCTAACAAACAGACTCAATCTGGAAAACAAATCCAATCAACAAAAGGTACCCAAACCATTCAAAATGCTCCAAAATTATATTTACAATATGATATAATTGAATATTTAAAGAAGACTCATGCAAACATCAGTATGTACGATCTTCTTCAAATCTACCCTATGGCTAATAGTCATGTTATAAATCCAGCCATGAGTTCTATTATTCCTAATGCAAAACAAAGTGTTGCTGCAAATAGTTCTAATAATGATTCAACAACAACTGAAAAAGGAAAAGCAACGGCTGAAAAAGCTTCACTTATATGTAAGAATTCTAAATCAACCACACCTCCATTCTTACATACCTTTGAAATTTTCAATAGGAATGTGCATAATTGCATGGTAGACTCCGGAGCATCCTCCAATGTGATTCCTTTATCAATATGCAAGAAATTGAATGCGAAATATGTTTCATCTAATTCTCAAATAACTCAATTGGATAGGACAAATGTAAAGGTTGTAGGGGAAATGAAAGATGTCTTAGTCAGAATTGCTTGTAACCCTTAGGTTTATCAAATTATAGATATTGTTGTTGTAGATATTCCAGATGCATATGGACTATTTTTAAGTAGGGATTGATCTCAACAACTAAATGGATTCTTCGCCATGGACTGGTCAACATTATGGTTACCTAAGAATGGAATGTCAAATCAGATAAAGATAAATAGAGAAAGATATATGAAACATACTGTCACAGAACTGCATGATCCTAGTGAACCTGTTTTATTTTCAGATTGTATTATGGGGAATTACATGTATGAATTAGGATTTGGTAATTTTAAAACTGAAAATTCCACCCTTTCTGAAAACAAACAACAATCTGAAATTAGTAATGTGACATCTGTTTCTCCTAACTCTTCATTCAAGGAAACTATTAATGATGTAGATAATCTGCTGAATATTGTGAATATCATAGAAAGTAAAGTGGTTGTGCATAGTTCTATCTGGACTTTATATTTTGATGGTGCGAAATATAAAGAAGGAGGAGGAGCTGGTTGCCTACTAGTGGACCCTCAGGGAAATAAAACATGTATAGCTTGTAGGATGGAATTTAATTGTACAAACAATACGGTGGAATATGAAGCTTTAATACAAGGTTTGAAAAAAGCAACTGATTTGGGCATCAAAGAGTTAATTGTATATGGTGACTCCGAGATCATTGTCAGACAGGTTCGTAACTCCATTCATTGCCTATCTGAACATTTACAGAGTTATCAAAGAGAGGTATGGAACCTTATCTCACATTTTGATGCATTTAACATAAATTATGTTCCTAGAGGTCAAAATCAAGAAGCAGATTTGTTGGCAAATGTAGCATCAAAGTTAATTCCGTCAGAAAATATTTCACCAAATTTCTTTTTAGTTGAGTTGATTTTTAGGCCTTCTATACCAGATAACATTTTTAACTAGCATGTATTTGATAATGATGTGCAGGTACTGAATTTTCTGATGAACGAGGATACCTTTAAGGATTCAGTAATAGATGAAGTCACTCATGATGAAAATATGCGGGATTTTTTGGTAATAAATGATTTTTGTTCAGATGAAAAAGCTTTTGAACAGGTAAAACCAGTCCCTAAGTCAGTACTAAGATTAGAAAAGTTCATTGATCTGCAGGATAAGTTTAGGTCTGTTCCTAATTGTAAAACTAGCAGCTCTCGAATGAGGTATGAAACCATAAATTTAGGAACATAACTAAATTCCCAAACTATAAATCTTGGAATAGATTGCAACCCGGTACAAAAAACAACATTTATAAAATTGTTCAAGGAATTTAAAGATGTCTTTGCTTGGACATATGATGACTTGAAAACATTCAACACACAAGTCATGCAACATATAATTCCAATTAAACAGGAGTCAAAACCTTTCCAATAGAATTTAAGGAAATATCACCGATCATTATAACCAACAATTAAAAAGGAACTAAATAAATTATTAGCTGCAAAGATTATTTTCCCCATCAGGCATACTCAATGGGTAGCAAACTTAGTTCCAGTTAGGAAGAAAAACGGGGATATTAGATTATGTGTAGATTTTAGAAATCTGAATAAGTCTTCTGAAAAGGATAATTACCCAGTTCCTCCCATGGAACAAATTCTTCAAAAGGTTTCTGGGTCTGAGATACTGTCTCTCCTTGATGGTTTCCCACGATACAACCAAATATTGGTTTCCCCAGATGATCAATTGAAAACTTCTTTTAGAACTCCATGGGGAACATATGCCTACCGCAAGATTCCCTTTGGGTTAATCAATGCGGGAGCAATCTTTCAACGGGCAATGGATATTTCTTTTAGAGGCTTAATTAACCATTCATTCGTTGTCTACTTGGACGACGTTACTGTATATTCAAAAAATCGACCTGATCATCTTAATCATCTTAAAAAAGTATTTGAATGATACAGAAAATTTGGAATATCCTTAAATCCTAAAAAGACAATATTTGCTGTTTTAGAAGGTATCTTATTAGGTTGCATGGTTTCAAAACATGGAATCATGATTGATCCTGAAAGAACCCAAGCCATTTCAAAGATAACTTATCCTTCTAGAAAGAAAGCAATGCAATCATTTCTCGGTAAAATAAATTTTGTTAGAAGATTCATTCCCAGTTTTTCCGAGATCATACATCCTTTGCATAAAATGATTAAGAAAGATGATGTTTTTAATTGGGGACAAACTGAAAAAGAATCATTTCAAAAAAATTTAGAAGCCATTTCAGAAGCTCCTAACCTTCTAAGCCCAGATTTTAATAAATATTTCATATTGTATACTTTTGCTTTTGATATTTCATATGCAGCAGTTTTAACTCAATTAAATCAGCAGAATAACGAAGTCCCAATCTCCTTCATGAGTTCAAATTTCAAAGGTGTTGAACTTAATTACCATGAAGTCGATAAGCAAGCCTTTGTTGTTTTTAAAGTTGTTAAACATTTTCATCCATATTTACTGAAATCTAAAACGAAAATAATTGTCCCTTATTCCTCAGTCAGAAACTTGTTAGTACAGAAAGACTTGGGTGAAAAGAGGGCACCTTGGATGACAGCTCTTCAAGAGTATGACTTAGAAATTAAATCCTCGACGATAGTCAAAGGACAAGGATTATGTAAATTAGCTGCTGAAGCTACTCATCTACCTAATGATAAAGATGAAACTGTCATTGATGAGGTTTTACTTACCAGGGAAATTTATTTTTATCCACCACCTCAAGATTCCTGGTATACAGACATACAGATAATTTTGGAAACAGGAGCTGCTCCCGATTACCTAGAACCAAACAAGAAAAGAGCACTTAGATTGAAATATTCTCCTTATTTATTAATTGATAATATCCTCTTTCGGAGAAATCCAGACGGGGTATACCTTCGATGTCTAAATAAAGATGAAACATAAGTAATTCTGAAAGAGTTACATTCTGGACCAGCAGGAGGTCATTTTGGTGGAGAAACTACTGCACATAAAATCCTCAGGGCTAGCTATTATTGGCCTACCTTGTTTGTAGATTCCTATAATTTTGTCAGAAAATGCCAAGAATGTCAACTTGCTGCAGGAAGGGTTAAAAAACCTGCTTTTCCTTTACAACATGTTGCGGCTGAAAGACCCTTTCAGCAATGGGGTATTGATATAGTAGGGCCAATAAATCCTCCCTCATCTATGTAAGACAAATATATAATAACTGCAACTGATTATTTCACTCGTTGGGCGGAAGCTGCACCATTAAGGATTGTAAATACTAATCAGGTTATATTATTTTTGGAATTCTTTATCATAACAAGATTTGGTATTCTAGATTCCCTCGTCTTTGATAATGCTTCAAATTTTTCATCAATTGAGTTAACTCAGTTTTCTTTAGAGAAGGGAATAAGAATCAAGTATTCAGCTAACTATCATCCCCATGGGAATGGTCTAGCTGAATCAACAAACAAAAAATTATTGAAAATTCTCAAAAGAACTATTTCAGTTCACCATCGTAATTGGCATACAGAATTGGTCAATGCCCTTTGGGCAAACAGAGTAACTCCTAAGGTTGCGATAGGTAACTCACCATTCTTCTTAGTATATGGAACTGAAGCTATTTTACCACCAAATTTGTTTTTACCTTCATTATAGTTAGCTCAGTCTGTTCAAGATGAAGAGTTCCCAGCAATGGAAAAGAGAATTAATACTATGCTAAAGGTTGAGGAAGAAAGAGAAAAATCAAAACAACACTTTACAAAACATCAACAGATTGTGAAATCTTGGTTTGACCAATCCTTTAGTTCCAATCGATAATTTCAGGTAGGAGACTTAGTTTTAAAATGGGATAAAGTTCACAAGGAAAAGGGAGATCATACTAGGTTTCAGAAACTGTGGTTAGGTCCCTTTGTTATTTTTGAGAAAATAGGTCCAAGTACCTTTCGATTGCAAACACTTGAAGGTCAGTCCGAAACATTCCCAGTGAATGGACTGATTCTGAAAAAATATTTCGGTTAATATTTTCTTTCTTAAAATGTATATAAACCATGTTTGCTGTTTGTAAATAAATTTATATTGTTTATATAAACTAAATTATAGTCCATAGAATTAAGGATGATGGGAAATTCACAAAACTTTTATAACTTTCAAACATCATTCTGTTATTTTTTTAGTTTTAGTTCTGTTGAGTCAAATATTTCAGACTGTCAAATTTTTGTATATAACCAGTCAATAATCTTTAGTTAGCAGCTAAAGAAATAAATGTAAATAAATAAATCTTCAAGTTCAAAATTCAGTTTGCTCATGAGCCTGAAAAATTATGATATTTGACTGAAATCTTTTAAAAATTTGTTCAGGATGATCAAGGTTTCTTAAATCTATAAAAGACCTATCATTGTTTTTATTTGTAACTGTTTCTCATATTATTCCTCACCTTTTTATTTTCTTGTAAAAGTGGGGATATCTTATTAAATGTCTTCTTCGAAGCTTGTACTTTTGAAAAACTCTTACAGACCTCTATCATCAGTCTTCAAAAGTATTTACCATCTGAAAACTATTTAAGATTTGTTCCAGTCAATAAAATGCTAAAATGAGAGATGGAAGGTCTTAGTAATCAGCCGGTCCGATTAGAATCACAAATATCACTAGTATGACATTATTAGGAAACTAGTAATGGATTTTGGTTTAAAAACCGAAAGATAAGGGGTATCACCATGAGCCAGCTGATTCATTTTTCGGTCATATTAATGACTGACATTACCATTTGGTTACCATGCTGGGTAATGATCTCTTATTTTATGAAATTTAAAAAATGAAGTTAAAAGAAAAACAAAAATTTTGACTGAAGAATAGGAGGTCTCATCACGAGCCGGCCTAATCATGATCATCAATGTTGTCTGGGATAACTTCATTTCTGATCACCAGGGTGATGACTTTTGATTTAAAAATTAAAAGACAAGAGGTCTCATCACGAGCCGGCTTGCTTATTTTAGACAGCTCTCATGAATGATACTATCACATTGGGACACCATACCTAGATAGTAGTCTTTAGTCGAAATTATTGTTTAAAGAAAAGAAAAGCAAACAAAAAGAAAATTATTATGTTTATGGAACAGATTCTGGAAAGTTTTCAGAAAAGTAGATTTCTATGATCTATGCTAATGGTGCAGGTTATTATTACTATGAAGTACTTTGTTTTGATCAAGATATTTTTAAATTTATCCCTAATCAAATTTATGTTTCAAAACATGGAATATTTCTGAGTTATACTTACGAATATGAATAAAAATAATGGTTTTTGTTTAGATAAAGAATTTTTTATTATTTTTAATAAGTTTTAAGATTTCAGTTATATCATTGTAAGTTGTATGAGCAGAGATAACTGGTTCGCCCAGGTTGTCTCCATTTGTTGGCGGTCAGCCACAACCCCTTCATTTCTCATTAGGATGAAGGGAAATCAGCTCTCTTTTGTAATTTAGCTATTTAAATTATAGAAGAGTGCCTTCAGAATCTTTGATTATGAAGGTACTCTCAATTGGAGAAGAGTAAGATGACATATTAAGAGCTGATGAAAACATTTTGGTAATTAGCAGCTGTCAGTTTCATAAGTCGGTTTCATAAATTTTTATATAATCAATTTTGTCATTAAAGTTAAATTTATCTGATTATATATGATTTAAGAAACTTAAAGGGATAGTATGCTAAATGGGAATCAATGAAACGCATTTTGAGTTTATTTGAAGCTGGATATGGATGAGGTATTATGAGTTCTAAACTCCTAGAACTAAAGGTGACTTATTAAATTAAAATTCTTATTAAACCTAATGTTCACATTTCATATGTAATATCTTACCATGAATTTATAAAAATTTGTATATATATAGTTAGTAAATAAATGGGTGTCATATGGGAATTTTCATATATTATAGTTTTATAACTTAGTATCCTATCAAATTTGATATAGGATATTAATCGATGGGATTTCAGAAAAGTTTTAAAACTAGATTTATGAAATTTTATGTATATACATACCTAATGGTAATGAAGGTCATTAGTTATTTGTCATACAAAACATTAGGTTGTATGGTTTCAATACTATATCGCCTTGTCCATAAATGTTACGACCTTTCATGAAAACTTGGAAGAGACAATTAATTGACAGAGTTTACAAGGATACATCACCCATATGTCGAATTAATAATGCCTGTTACTTGGATCATTGCGTTGGCATGGATATTTGACTAACACCTCATGATTAACTGACAACTGCGAATATATTGATGATTCGTATCATCAGAATTTAATGTGGATAGACATTCCATTTCATAACGATGTACGAGCTCATCGTGACCACTGTGTATAATCAATGCCTTGATTTACGATCCATCAATCACACGGTCCTTAATATGTCTAATTGGTTAAGTTTTACTATTAGTCATGGCTAAACATGCATGTATCATAAGAGAACGTTGGCTATAGCATTCATCATCGCTAAGTTCAGCTAAATGGCCAAATTTAGAGCCCCCATATTTGTCAGATCTGAAGCATGTGAAATTTTGATATTTCGCATCATGTCATGCACTTGGATACCTATCCCCTCCCTCTTCACATCGCCATTCATTCCATTTCAAAACCAGGATAGTGCTGAGGAAGTTATGGCTCCGTTGAATCATTTCGAAATCTCAGGTTTAGAGCTCGTAGAAGTAGATGAGAAGGTTGCCTTTCTATTTGAAAATTTTGTTAGAATAATCAACCCATAGTTAGCTACCTTAGACATTAATTTAATTATTTTTTTCTTATTTGCCTAGTTCATGTGTCCCACCTTGTGCAAGTTGTGATTTGCCTATCCATAGTGGTCAAACTTGCCTATTTTGACTCATGTAGCACATGAGAAACCTCAAGGAATCAATTCTGCTTTATTCCTGGTCTCCTAGGTGCCCTTCTACTTTTTCTGCTTTATTGCCTGCTTTTTCAGTGTTTTAAGGCAATTGGGAAAGTTTGACTAGGTGAGGTTAACTAGTTTTTTGTCCTCCACATCCTCCACTCTTTTCTCCTATGAAAAGCATGTATGAGTTTTCATTCCATCACTCTTTAGCTTTCCTAAGTGCTTTTTCCAATTCATGAGCTCCATGACTGATTTGGAAACAATTTTTGGCACCTATGGGGGATTTGCTTAATTTTAGTAATCCTGCTTTTGACTAGATTCGAATTGATCCTCATGCATTCTAATACCTTATGTAATTATTTAATACAACAACCTATTATGTTACAGGGTTGGATATTGTACACTGAGTTAATACAGTTTAGTGTTCAGCTCTGTATTTAGTCTCTTTTGTGAGTGATTTTGCATGTACAGTTGATAATTGTTGTGAGTAAAATTGTTCTATCACTGGGTTCAATTTCCACATGGTATCAGAGCCATTGTAGATCGATTTATCTCCTTCAAAATTTTTTTTCAGGTTCGACATCAGTGACTGGGAGCCTTCTACTGACAGCTAGGACAATTTCTCAGCTATGGATCAATCTCAGAAGATCATCTTGACTCCCTTCAATTTATTTGAATGGAAAGTAGAGATGGAGATACTATTGAGAGCGAAAGGCCTCTACAGGGTGACTATGGAAATAGAAGCAGAGCCCAATGCAGCTGCAGAGAAGATAAAATGGCACAACAGGAGGGATGAGGCCTATGGTCTCTTGTGTCTGAGTATTTCCAGAGACCTCCTTTTCCATATTGATGGATTGACATCACCGAATGAAGTATGGGAGAAGATTACTGATATTTTTGGAAAGACAGATGAGGTGAGGGGACATCAAATAAAAAATGAGCTGATTTCCTTGAGTCCCAGTAGCTTTGAATCTATGCAACTCTATTTCTCCAAGTTCAAAGCACTCGTTTTGCAGCTAAAACAGTGTGGGATGGAATAGAAAGATGATCAAATAGTATTGGCCATTCTCTCGAAGCTTGGCCCTGACTATTCAGTGTTTGTTTCGACCTTCTATGCCACAAAGTTGACAGCTCGAACCTGGAAGATGCCTAGCCTTGCATATTTCATGGAATCTCTCACACAAGAACAAGACAAGCTGGTGATGATGGACACCATCAAACTATCCAAAGACCAAGCTCTAGTTGTTGGAGATTTGAGGGTGGATTCAAAAAGAAAAAAGAAAGCTAAAAAGCCACATGAGCAAAAGAGAGACAAGAACAAGTCTCCGGAGGAGCCACAAGGTTCCAAGAAGAATAACTTGAAGAAGAAGAAGAATAAAGGAGAAATGAGCAAGTGCGCATACTACAATAAGGGAAATCAAAATGAAAGCTCTTGTATGAAAAATAAAATAGACATGCTGACCCAACTCCTAGAGAAGAATGGCATCTCCCTTCCAGACAGATAAAATAAGAGAGAAGGAGGATCAAGTTCAGAAGAAAGAGAGAGAGTTCATGCATTGGTTGCTAGCACATCAAGCTCACCTAGTTTCATCATCGATTCTGGAGCTTCAAGACACATGGTTTCAATCAAGGAGCCATTCTCCTCACTTGACATGTCGAAGGGACCACCTATAGTACTGGGAGATGATGCTCTCACTGAAAGTTTGGGCAAAGGGAGGATTGATATTGATCATGGTCAGTTCAGCAATGTGTTGTATGTTCCTGGTCTTTCCTCCAACCTCTTATCAGTGTATCAGATGACTCACAATGGGTCTCCAAAGAAATTCATATTCTCCGCTGATGAATTTGAGATCACAGAGATCTCAAGTGGTAAATTCATTGCAAAAGGAGTTGCAAATGATACTTCGAAGGTATACATGTTCTCACACTTCCTACCCTACTCAAACCCCTCTGCTCTTCTGATTCATGCTAATGAAGCAAGAAATCTTTGGCATGAAATATTTGGCCACCTAAATTACAAGTATATTTCTGATCTTAGTGAAAAAGAGATGGTCATAGGGTTGCCCAAGATAAAATTTTCCAAAGGAGTCTGCCAAGGTTGTATCCTAGGAAAACACCTAGAGCACAAATTTGAGAGAGCTAGTCATGAGAGAACCTCTACACTTCTCAAGCTGATCCATAGTGATGTTGTTGGACCATTCCCTCATATGTCCATGATTCAGGCCAATTATGCATTGAATTTCATAGATGACTTTTCCAGGTATTGCTGGGTTTACTTCCTTAAACACAAGTCTGAAGTTTTTGGCCTCTTCAAAGTCTTTAAGGCTTTGGTTGAAAACCAGTCTGGGAGGAAACTCAAGGTCCTCAGATCTGACAATGGTGGTGAGTATGTCAAGTCTAAGTTTATTAATTATTGTACAGATGCAGGTATTCAGATGCAGCATTCTATCCCTTACATGCCACAGCAAAATGGTGTTGCTGAGAGGAAGAACATATCACTGAAGGAGATGGCAACATGCATGATGGAGGCCAAAACTTTGCCACCAAAGTACTGGGCCGAAGCTATAAACTGTGCAGCCTATATCCAGAATAGGTTGCCTCATAAACATCTTGATGTTATGACTCCTTTCGAAGCATGGAGTGGGCACAAGCTAGATGTGACCCATTTCAAGATTTTTGGCTCAAGGGCTTGGGCTAGAATTCCAACAGAAAAGAGGAAGGCTTTGCAGCCCCAAAGCCAAGAGTGTTTATTTGTTGGGTACTCTAAAGATTCAAAAGGGTACAAGATGATAAATTTGAGCACAAACAAATCCTTTATTGAAAGGTGTGTTCAATTTCAAGAAGAATCCCTTGCAGCAGTGGAAGTTGGAGAAGCCTCTTCACCACCTGAACCTCTAAAAGTAAGTGAAGAGCTTGTTGAACATGATGATTCTGATATGTCTAATAGTGATGAGTTTATTGCAGACCCTAAAATCCCTACAAGGCCAAAATGGGCATCCAATACACTACATGCAGCAGGAGAGCTAGATGGGGATCTCAATGACCCAAGGAGGACTAGATCTCAATTTGAGAGTGGTCTATGCATGAAGGATCATATGTTTGCTGAAAAATGCTATCTGATGGTGGAATTAGATCCTCAAACATATGAAGAAGAAGCAGAAGATCCAATATGGAAAGCAGCCATGAAGGAAGAGTTCATCTCACTCCAGAAGAGCAACACATGGGAGCTAGTGGATCTTCCCCCAGGGAGGAAGTTAGTTCAGTGTAAGTGGGTCTACAAGACCAAATTTGCTACTGATGGTTCACCTATTAAGTACAAGGCCATATTAGTAGCCAAGGGCTACTCACATGTTCATGGCATATATTACAATGAGACCTTTGCACCAGTGGCAAAGATGGACTCCATCAGGCTAGCCTTAGCCATTGCAGCTTCAAAGCAATGGGAGGTACATCACATGGATGTAAAGTGTGCCTTCCTGAATGGAGATCTCACTAAAGAGATATACATGAAGCAGCATCAAGTATTTTCTACTAAACCATCTCTTGTGTGCAGGTTGAGAAAGTCATTGTATGGGCTAAAGCAAGCCCCCGGGGCTTGGTATGCCAAGATTGATAGCTTCTTGCTATCACTGAATTTTGTTTAGTGCAAATCAGATCCAAATGTCTATTTGAAGTTAATTAATGGTTCATTAATGATCATTGTGTTATATGATGATGACCTTCTCATTACAGGAAGCTGAAAGGATGACATTGCTTCCTTGAAGGGTGCAATGAACCAAGCCTTCTCCATGACAGATTTGGGGCTCTTAATCCAATTCTCGGGGCTTGAGATTGCTCAAACCAAAGCTAGAATCAAGGTGCACCAGTCCAAGTATGCCTCAGATTTGCTGAACAAATTCAAAATGAAGGACTGCAAACCAAACAAGACTCCTTTCCTTTCAGGAGTGAAGCTGGAAGAAGCTGATTCTTCACCTATGGTAAACAATACACTGTATAAGCAATTGATTGGATGTTTGTTGTATCTTACACATACTAGACCTGATATTTCTTATGCAATAAGTGTGGCTTCTAGATACATGGATCAGCCTCATGAGATCCATTGGAAAGCAGCCAAAAGTATCATTAACTGTGTTCAGGGAACACGGACACATGGGATATTCTATAAAGAAAAATCTGATCTTGATTTGATTGGATTTACTAACAGTGATTGGGAAGATGATAGCACAAACAGAAATTCTACATCGGGATATGTGTTCATGATTGCAAAAGGGCCAATCAGCTAGTCAAGCAAGAAACAGAGTGCCATTGCACTCTCATCTACAGAAGCAGAGTACAAAGGAGTTGTTAATGCAGCAACTCAATGTTTATGGTTGCAGGGTTTACTTGGAGAGTGTGGCTTTGAATCAGAGTAATCAACTACCATCTACTGTGATAACCAGAGTACCATTTGAATCTGCAATGATCTAGTTCAGAAGCAGAGAACCAAATACATTGAGATCCATATGCACTACATCAGAGAGCTTGTGCATGATGGCACCATTCACCTACTCTTCTGTTCATCTTCAGAACAAGTAGCTGATATCTTCACCAAAGCATTTTGTGAGAAGACCTTTAGCAATCTCAAATAACTGCTGGGGATTGTTGATCATGCTGTGAAGCATGAGTGAAGACAATATTTCCAAATTTTGTTTTACAGTCCATGTTTAAGGGAGGATTTTCCCATGTGGTTTTTGCCTCTTTCCTTTGTTGTATGGACATGCAGTATGTAAAGGGTGACTAAGCATTGTTGCTAGGCCCTAAAATTTTCTGATATATTACTCATAAGTCAGGCTTAAGGGGGGGTGTTAGAATAATCAACCCATAGTTAGCTACCTTAGACATTAATTTAGTTATTTCTGTCTTATTTGCCTAGTTCATGTGTCCCACCTTGTGCAAGTTGTCATTTGCCTATCCATAGTGGTCAAACTTGCCTATTTTGACTCATGTATGCATGGGAAACCTCAAGGAATCAATTTTTCTTTATTCCTGGTCTCCTAGGCACCCTTCTGCTTTTTCTGCTTTATTTCCTGCTTTTTCAGTGTTTTAAGGCAATTGGGAAAGTTTGACTAGGTGAGGTTAACTAGTTTTTTGTCCACATCCTCCACTCCTTTCTCCTATGAAAAGCATGTATGAGTTGTCATTCCATCACTCTTTATCTTTCCTAAGTGCTTTTTCCAATTCGTGAGCTCCATGAGTGATTTGGAAACAGTTTTTTGCACCTATGGGGGATTTGCTTAATTTTAGTAAGCCTGCTTTTGACTAGATTCGAATTGCTCCTCATGCATTTGAATCCCTTATGTAATTATTTAATACAAAAACCTATTATGTTACAGGGTTGGCTATTGTACACTAAGTTAATACAGTTTAGTGTTCAGCTCCATATTCAGTCTCTTTTGTGAGTGATTTTGCATGTACAATTGATAATTGTTGTCAGTAAAATTGTTCTATCATTGGGTTCAATTTCTACAAAATTTGGGTGGGGGAAGTTCTTTAAGTGTTTTGATGGCCATAATGCAGAGGTGACCAAACTGTTTGCCTTGAATTTAAAAGAAGACGTTGTGCAGATCGGGGGTTTTAAGTTCATCGTTAACGAAGACAAAATCGCAGAGGCAACAAAGCTCCCACAAAATGGAGAGCGCTAGTTCAAAGGTAGTAAGGTTAATAAAAAGAAGTGTTTATCCTTGCTACTGCCACTACCAGATAATACAAAACTGAAGATGGGGGTGTCTGTCAATTTCTTGAAGCCTGAATGGAAATCCTTCTATGAAATTTTGGTCAGGTATGTGTCATGTGATGGATGTTTTTCTCACCTACACTATTACCTCTTAAGACTCCTATTAGAATTAAAGGGATGTAGGCTTAATCTACCATTTTATCTATGGCAAAGTTTGAAAAAGATGTCGCATGTGGTTCAAAGTTTCGATAACCCTGATAGAATTTTATTTCACCATGGTTTAGTCAAAATTATACTACAACATCAACTGTCCTTGAAGGGTAAATTGTGGGATGAATTTTTAACTGAATTTCATTTGGGGCCAACTCAATATTGGCCGAACCCCTCCCCAAAGACCCGTAGGAAATGGAAGGCCACTTCTAATCCTAAGGTTAATAATGTTCCTGAGACTGGATCAGAGGGTAAA
Source organism: Pseudotsuga menziesii (assembly GCA_001517045.1). Classification (NCBI taxonomy): domain Eukaryota; kingdom Viridiplantae; phylum Streptophyta; class Pinopsida; order Pinales; family Pinaceae; genus Pseudotsuga; species Pseudotsuga menziesii. The sequence continues at coordinate 446,767 of LPNX011202384.1, read as the reverse complement.
GGATTGAGGCAGCCAATCTACCCATAAATACTGGTATCAGTAAGGATGAGGTTGATAACATAGTTCCCTGTTGCTCTGAAGCAGTCTTGAACCAACCCCCATCTGATAAATATCATAGTACTACTGCAAAAACAGAGGACATGTTAACCAAAAGAAAAAATATTAACATTGTTGATTGTAAAAATCTCTCGGAGCCAGATAATCCTCGTAAACATGGCAAAGAGTCTATGTATAAACTAGATCATCCAGCACAGGTATGCTGTAATAAAGGAGGGTTTGACTCAAACAATCTTGTGTTTTTGAGAAGGGTTACTAGAAGCATGAACAATGTCCCTATGATTTCGGTTCCTATGGCTAATCGACAAGATACTCAGCCTGTCGTCGTCCATATTGAGGAGAACGTTCCATCGTCGGTCCCTGACACTATTCATATGAATGATCCCACTCTTATAAAAGATAATAGTGCGAAATTGGGTAAGGTTGAGGTTGCTCCATCATCTGGTCATCTGGTCAAAACATTGATAACCTTAATCCTTCTCAGGCAGCCAATTCCGGTCACAAAAATGAAGAAGAAACTCTTCAGCAAATTCTGGACAAGGCATACAAGACCAACATTACAGAATTGAAAGATGAACTTAGACACGGTCAATCTAATGCAGCATTGATAGAGGAAGAAAATAGGACATTTAGAGAGGAATTGTTGAATTGGATTAGCAGGTGGAAAGAAATGAATATAACAAAGAACCAATATAAAAGGGAAAAAATGTCAATAATAGGTACGAATCAGCATCTGCTTGAACAAATAGAAAAACAAAACTTAGTGATTATCAAGCTTAAAGCCAAATTAGTTGAAGCCAGAAGAGTAGTCGATATTCAAAATAGAACTTGATGGTTATTCTCATTTTTCAAAGTAGATGGGTTGTTTCTCTATCAAACAGGTAACAAAAGATTTGTTATGCATGCTTGTAAAATCGCATATTTTACAGGCACGAATTTAAATTTTAGTTTATTTTGTTACATATGTTTTAACTGATTTTAATGAGATGCTTTGTTTGTTTAAACATAGGTGGATATGTCATCGCTCTTCTCCATAGTTTCACAACATTTTTAATGTGTTGGTTGGAAGACGTGGCTGTTCATTGAAAACTAGAATTTCAACTGCGGCCGTGAATTTGCCAAGTACCTTTAAACCAGCAAATATTCAAGCTAGTCGTTTTTCATTGTTATAGTGACAGGTGTTTTGTAAAAGAGATTCGATTCTCTTTGATAGTTATAGGAACCCTATAATATTGTATCTAGCATTGATGGGAAAACAGAATTAGAAAACTAATAGTATTATATAAGTTAGGAATTTTTGAGAAATTGGGGATGGAGTGACTGAAGAGAGACATACTTGAGATATATTTTGTTGCTGGTTTTATTTCATTACTGAAGTTGAATCTTTGGATATGGGATGCAACTGGAAATCTCCAGGTTGATATCATGACTGCTATTGTTTTGGATATACTCTATATTTCAGTATATTATCTTCTATTTTAATATTAATACAGTATGCTTTGTTATACTTGTGTTTAATTGCAATTCTCACTTTGTCAGCTCAATATTATATTTGAATTAATATATCATTGTGACTGAATTTATTAGTATTTTTACTATAAATTTAAGCTATAAGGATATACACTTCTGTCTATTAGATATCATGTGTATTTTTACAGTGATTTCATACTAGACATCATCTTTTATTCAAATAGCTATGTTGATTATTAGTTATTAATTAATTTCAGAAAATTGAAATAATTGTTTATTTTCAGTTCCTCTGTTAAGTTATTTTATAACAGAATGATTTATTATGTGTGACTTAGATATTTCTATTTAGATCGTACACTTTATCTTTCTGTTCATCCTATATTAATTAATAATTAATATAGTATTTAAAATGCTCTCAGCTGAGATAGGATAGATATGATAGCTAAGATAGCCCAGATTAGTTTTTGTTAGTTAACAGCTGTTAAATAGCATTAGTGCAATTTTAGGATAGTTTAACGAGTCCTTTTATATTTAAAAAAAATTAAATATAAAATTTCAAACAATCAAAGACTTTCCTTAAGAAAGCAAGCATAGAATAACATAGGTAGTTTAAATTAATCTTTAGGGTTTAGTTAGACGGAAAAATAGCATTAGGATAGATTTTGTTGAATTTTAGTTTCTCCTTAAGAGAAAAATCAACTGGTAGCAGGACCATAACCTACGAGATTTTTGTACTCCAAACACACCGGACATTGCTCTAATATGAGTGTGTGGGCATAATCTCCTTGTTGGCCAAGGTCCAAAAATCAGGCCAACAAATTCGTACCTGGATCGCAGGTCAATCTTTGAAAGATTTTGGCTCCTCCCACCTAGTCGAACAAATCATCAATCTTGGGGAGCAAGTAGTGGTTCTTTATAGTCATTTTGTTCAAATGATGGTAATCAATGCACATCCACATCGTACCGTCCTTCTTCTTTACAAACAAAATCAGTGCTCCCCAATGGGTCACACTGGGTCGGATATACCCTTTCTCTATTAACTCCTGCAACTGCAGTTTGAGCTCCACCAATTTTGGTGCACTCGTGCGCTAAGGTGCTTTAGAGGCCGAAACTGATCTTGGGGTCAGTTCGATGGAAAAGTATAGGTCTCATTTCGGAGGTAATCCAAATATTTCCTTGTGAAACATATCCTTTAATTTTTCAATTACGGGGAAGTATTTTATGCGTTGTTTTCTATCCGACTCTATGTCTCGAATTTTCACCACAAACAACTTACTGCGCTTCCTAACACACTTCTTCACTTGTAAGGCAGATATTTGTCTTACAAAAACTTTCTTTGGAATGCCTTGAGCCATCACTTGGTTCCCTTGGCCATCAATACACAAGATAGACTTTTGTATACAATCGAGCATGACATGGTGTTGTTCCAACCAGTCCATGCCGATAAGAATATCGTACGATCCTAAAGGTAGGATGTTCAGGTTTACCTTAGCAGGGAAACCATTTAGGTTTACTTCACATTCTTTAACAATTTCTGAAACCTTATGTTTCGTACCGGTGGCTAACTATACCAGCCAAGGTTTATCTTGATTTACCTTTTCTAACTTGCATAAATCAACAATCTTAGGTGCAACATAGCTCTAACAAGCACCAAGATCAATAAGTATTGAAACAGAGGTGTTCAAGATCTTACCTTCGATCTCGACCATTGTAGCTTGATGGTCTGCCTGGTCAGCCATCTAATGCTGCATAGATTCATGGGGTTCCTACTACATCCTCAATGATAGGTTCTTTTTGTAGGTTATGCAAGACTCCATTTTTCTTGTTCTTACAAGCTTGGGCATAATGCGTCCCATTGTATTTCCATCATTTGATCACTAAAGGGGTAGCATTGGCTCCACTTGCCACTTGCTTATTACCATTAGGAGCTGGTACATAAGTTTTTGCACCTGGTTTATTAAAGTTTCTGTTCGCTTGAAAGCTGTTATTTTTCTTTTTATAAGGTTGCATGTTTGACCCAGTCTTGTAGTTATCAAAAAAATTTCTAGACTTTTCTAGGTTTCGGTTCTGGTTTTCTTGTCGTAACTGCCTATGCTCATAGCAGAGGTGAGCCTTGTGTAGTGTAGTATCCAGTGTCTTTGGCATGTCGAATTCTATCCTGTCCTGAAAAATAGGAGGAATACATCCTAGGAACTGTTGGATCTTCACTTTCTCTTCTTTGATATACGGTACATATTGTAGCAGATCTAGAAATCTGTTTATAAATGCATCCATAGTCATCGACCCCATGTGCAGTTCATGGAAATCCTTTACCTTACTATAAAAGAACCTTTCCAACAAGTATTTTTCTTGGAAAATATTTCAGAAGTTTTCCCATCTTATTTCTTGCAGCTCATGTTTCTTGGTGTGCTTTAAATCTCGCCACCATCTTGCTGCCTTACCATTCAGTTTATAGATGGAACCTGGAAATACTTACTCATTCCCAGCAACCATTCTTCAGGATTTTCTCCCATATTTACTTCACCTTCATAGGTCAGGGCTCTTATTTTTCGAAACTCCCCCTGAAGACTATCATCATTTTTTTGCCTCTTTCTCTGTGGAGAAAGTGAGTCATCACTAGCAGGACTGTGATGATCTCCTTTAGTTGCTTCAGGCCTACCTTCTTTTTCTGCTTCTCTTGGGTTTCTGGCCCACTCATGATATAGTTCTCTTTTATATCTGTTGGTGGACTGGGTAGGTTTACCTTGCGGGCTCCCTCTCATCATGTTATGCAATAATGCTTCATTTATAGCTTGTTGTTCCTTTCTTTCATTTAGACTATCCTCTTCGAAACTCTTCAGTTTAGCTTGAAGAATGTGCAAAGTTTTCAGCACATCAAAATTTAGCTCGACGACCAATTTCACTCCCATAGTGGGGGTATTCATTCCTTCCTACCGGCCATTTTCTTCCTCAATGTTCATAAACTGAACAACGCTGTAAAAAATTTCTTGTAAAACAAAAAAATTTAATAGCAGCAAAAATTTCTGTTAGTAACAAAAATTACTTATCATACTTTATTTTCATTGTGTGAATGCTTGGTGTGCCCATAATTCTCTCAGTATTGAAACTAGGCTCTGATACCATTTTTAATATCCCCAAAATTGAAAAAAAAATGTATAGGCTAGTAAAAACTACCCGATGGGGATCATTATTACTCCTGCAGAATTACATGCACTACTTAATCTTTCAATCTCTTCAGAATCTACTCATACTGTCTTGTTAAACTCTCATTCATTTCATGAATAATAGTTTGTTTACTTCTTATGGCTTAATTATGTTATTAAAACTATGTGTACATCTTAGTTATTACTATCGGTGAATTAATGAATTGTATATTTCATTGTTTTACTTCTGCACATTTGTACTATGTTTATTAAGTATAAACTAACTTAAATTTGTTGATGGGAATAAAGTGGTGGAGTGGCGAGACTAGTTCTCCCATCACGATCTGAGAGGTAAGGTATTACTTGGTTACACAGGCTTACTTAGTTCAATCAAAATAAGCAAACTCTCTCTTTTACTTATGCAGTTCATTACTTGTGATGGGATCAAATGTAAAGTGTGTTGACATCCTTGGTCGTCGATAACCTGTTGTTGATTATTACATTCCCTATCCACTTGGTCTTAAGACTTGGTAAGTGTCGTTTATCATTAATTTACCTATTTTGGATAAATTTCCTATACATTAATTTCTTCATTATGGTTTTAAATTCGTTATCATGTATGTCATTAATGTCTCTTTCGTGCAATGTGTATATTTAATATACTCTTTAACATTCCTTATACTCTTCTATTGGCAGGTTATTATGATTTGAGAGCATAGATTTAGATTTGATAATCTGAGAGATTATCATGGCATACTTTGTATGCCATGGTGCTTATTCCTAAACACCTTGATACTAAGGTATTAAACCCTAAGCTCTAAACCTAAGTACTAAACCTTAGCTACATTCCTAAGCAAGGGTTTTAAACTTTGGACTACCGCAACCTATGACTAAGTATTATGGTAATACTATCATAGTGCAAGCTTGGTAATATATTAACGTTGGTATTTAGAGTTTGGGGTGACATAATATATGGTATAAACCATACGTTATAGGGTTTAAGCATTGGTATGAAGGGTGGTGATAATCGATACTTTGTAACAATTCATGACTATGGGAGTGGGTTTATGGAAATGCTAATGGACTCCAACCTGGTGCATTTAATGCTTGTGGAAAAGCATGACAACCCTTCCCTTAGGATTGGCTCAGAATGGATGTGTATTGCATTTATCATCTGGGGTTTTGTTGTTTGGATTTGTGCAGAGGTATGGCCATGGAGGCGACCTCCAACTTGTGAAGGTAATCCTACATGAACTTATAATCCTGCACATTATTTTGTTTACATCTTGAAAGTAATGGCATACTCCTCATTCCCATTTGGTTTTTGCTTGCAGGTGCCGAAAGGAGTGGAGGGTAGTGTGCCTACAACATAGTTGGCTACCAACGTTGCATTCATGGGCACGATAAGCCTGCTCATAAAGCTTATGCTTGTCACCTTTCAATCCTGTGGAAGGGCTACGTTTCGACTGGTTGTTTTGGTTGGGGTTTGATGCTGTAACAAAATCGATTTTTCCTTCAATCTTTGAATACAGACTTTGTTATTTTTAAAATGGAGGAATTATGCCATAATTTATTTCTCAGGCCATTCGGATCTATGTAACATTATTTCAATTATGTAAATCATTGATGATTTGGTTTTGGGCTTTTATAGCCATGGGCTCCACCATTGCAAGCAATGGTGCCATAGCCCATTTGAAGCGTGTGTAAAACCTTGTTCTCGGCCTCAGTGGTGACTGTGTGTAGACATTGGGTTATCTGTGTAAATAGATGTAAGCGTTGGTTTCTATAAATTTTAAAGGTTTATGGTCTATGCGATTTCCTTCTGCGTTTTTATTTAGCTCTGTATTTAAATAGGTTGGGGTTTTTTAAAGGACGGAGACATGCGCCTTATCGGATGCTCTGTGTGTAAATGCCATCGATTTGTTTGGTTAAAGAAATGTCTTGACAGCGTGGCTAAAGTCCATGCCATCAATGGTATGAGCCTTCCGACAGTGTTGCGATAGATTGTATTTAAATTGTTTACGGCAACTAGTTCTTATGTGAACATTGGAATTTGTTTTAAATCGTTGTTTGGCTGAGGTCATGAATTATGTGAGCATTGTGTATTAAAATGTTATTTGGTCGAGGCCATGACTTATGTGAGCACTTGTGTGTTAGTGGGTTTCGTGGAGGCCAGGGTATCCAAAGCCTTGATGGCACTTGTTGTTTTTAAAGAACTTGGACTCTGTATTATAAATTAAAGGGTTTAATTAGAATGCACATCCCGCATATGATAGTACAGTGTGGCCTATGTGGGTGCGATTATAGGATTGGGTTTGTCATTGGTATATATAATACGTAGGGGTTATTTTATTATGACTTTTCCTTGGGTCTTGACATCCATGCGAATCTATGTCGTGACCTCTATTGGAAACAATGTTTTTAATGTAACGTAATGAAATGTAATTTGATAAATAAACAAGTTGGGCTTACACGCCATAGGATTCGATTTCTACTACTATTTACAATAAATGGATTTATGTTATGATGTTGAGTAATGTAAATTGATTTATGGTTATATAGAGATGGATATTATATGGTATTTTTAGAGATATAATGCTTATGATTTATGGTATTTTAATTTAGATGTTAAGACTGTAGATTTTATGGCAGAGTCTTGATAAGGACCACATGGATGGTCATGATATCCCTCTGATTAAATTTAATGTGGGTTTCATTTATGTGGAGTATATATAATGTAATTTATTATATGATTACGGACCTTGAGAGGTCTTAGATGGATTATTTAATTTTAGAAATAAATGCATAGATAGTTTTTATAAAGGTTTATACTTGATAGTTTTATTTATATGTAAATATAGTTATCTTATAAACAAATAGCTCTCGTTTTTATATGAAATCTGTTCTTAATAGATCTAGTTTAAAATATAAATATGTACAGATTATCATAATTAATATTTTAGTTAATTATTACTGAACTAGTTTATTTAAAATGTCTAGGGAAAGCCTCTTCTAACAAATGAAATATGTGAGTACAGTATTAAATATAGAAATCACAGTATAAAGATAATACTAAGATCAACACCTAGTTAATACAATAATATTTATGAAGGATACCACCTTAAACATAAACAAGATACCATAAAACTTCTCCAGCATAAGATTATTAAATTGTAATTACAAACTCTAGTAGTTTGTTAATCATAAAACTTAACTCCTAGGATTAGAAATTATATTGCAGCCATTACTTAATGTCAATAGTAATGAATCTTTAGGAAATAAAATAGAATAGGATTTCCAGGGTTTCATACCTGAATTTGAATCTTTGTCAATGGCTGCACCTGCACACTTAAATAACCAGCATTAACAATTCAATGCAGATCTGACCTCTATTTGATGGAAGAATCACTTGGGAACTACTACTTTCCACCCAACCATGACCCAAAACCATTCCCGGTTTAAATCCAGATTCCCCCCGAGCTCGACTCCAACATGCAAGTATCTTAGAGCTCTAGTAATGTGGGGTTTCCTATCCTGTATTCATATTATGAATCAGTCCCCTTTTCCTTGCAGGAGAAAATTCTACAAGAAAACACTTGAAATCCAAAAATAGGCAGAATAATAATTCTCCAAAGGAAAAATCAGAACCCCAAGCCTTTGCTTGGCTTGAGTCTTTATAGGCAGAATTTTCAGTCAAAGGGGTAGTTAAATCAAGAAATCCTTGATTTCTTGATTTAACCCTTTTAAAATTTACTCGGGTAATTTTCAATTCTTAACCTAGGAACTTTAAACTAGTTCCTAGTAAATCTTTCATAGATATTTCACTATTTATAAATCCTTTAGTAATAAATAGTAATTGGTGGAGCTTCTGTTCTTTCTTTATTAAATTATATAATTAATTATAATTAATTCTTTATACATACTATGTTTAAAGTACATAGTATTAAAATACTTGTTTAGCATTTGTCTTCAAGCATCATGCGTCATGATCCCTCGACTTAATGACACTTCTTCATGAAGGTCAAGTAGATAGATGGCTTAGGTTTACTAGGCTAGGCAACTCTAAACATCCTTGCATGTAGGATTTCCCTCGTATAACATGGTAGCTCTTCAGTACTTTGATGAGAATATAAAAATTTGAAATTTCATTTAATCACTTATAAATAAGCATGATGATGATAAATATTTTTCTTGAGTCATTTTCGCTCAGAAGTTATTAAATTCTTTTTAGTAACCCATAGCTCTTACTAGAGCCCATACTCAACAACTATAATAGGGAGTTACAAAGATAGTGCAATTCCAGAGCTTTTGCTCAACACTAAATGCTAGGATGTACTTGTACAATACACCTAGGGATACAATGGCTAAAGTTCCGATGCTCCAGAGCTTATGCTCAACATCAACATGGAATGCTCCAAAGCTTATGCCCAACATTTTCAATTATATTTTCATGTGTTCCAGAGCTTTATGCTCAACACAAATGTAAGTACTCATGTGCTCTAGAGCCTCTCGGTCAACAAAAAACATTTCATCAATCATGTGCTTCAGGTTCCAAGCCCNACACACACACACACACACACACACACACACACACACACACACATATATATCATCAACAATTGGCTTACGCCTAATCTAAAAAAAAAATCATGATGTTCATATGCAGTGGGGTCTTTGACCCAATATAAAAGTAAAATATCAATATAATCATCTTGATCAATAGGCCCATGCCTATAAATGGTAGGTCCAAAATTCGTGATATTACGACTAGAGTGACTCTACAGTATAAACATTTGTAAAATTTCAAAGTATGTACAATATGGTTTACACCATACACCATAGCATAACTCCTGTCATATAATTTTAGGGAAATCACCATTTTATCTGTGCTATCAAGACTAATAAAAAACTCTCATATTTTACTCAATCATTTTGTTACTTAGCTTAATACAGAAATATATTGCCTATTTTCTTGAACTTTGATGAGTTGATAAAAGAAACATTTAGATATTAAAACCAATTTTGTTAAAATCCTAAAGGTAATATGTTTGTTGGAAATTTCCATTCATCCCACAACATACCCAATTACAAGATAATAAATATCAATCCCAGATTGTACTAAATGAAACCAATGGAAAAATATTCTCTGCTTATTTAACAACCCCCTCTATAAACGAATCGCAAATCCATTGGAAAATATCAACTAGTGCACACATTCCTAGACTCAACATGAAAAAAAATCTAAAATCTTTCAGACATTCTAGATTCCTGAACTGAAGAAAATTGAAGTTGAATGTCATCTATCATTGAGTAGATAAAATGAATCTTCATATTAATGTTTTCAAACTCTTTATATAAGCCATTGATGTTAGTCTGAATTGAAAAACTTAATTTTTACCATCAACTTCAAAGTTTCCTACATCATTTTCCTTATTAACACACACAATTGACCTCATGAGAGAACAAATCTTTTTCGTCAATAGTCAATGGTAAATTTTAATACATATTAACCGAGTTCTCTCTACTTAAGAAATCCTACCTACTGCAAACTTTCGATTCATTGGCTCTCATCACTTTGTTCCCTCAATTGAGGCCTTCACCAACTTGATGATGAAATTAGAACTGAATGTATCCTCGACATCATTGCTAGGAGCGTTCTTTGGCCCAATTTTCCCTTCACTTGCATTGGTTCCTAAGATGAGTCTTCCTGTCCCAACTACAAGATCACCAACTCCTACTTGACGTGAACCAGTTAGTGCATTGCATTGTGGGAATTGGTATTTTATATATGGAAAATCTTCTTTCCTAGACAAACCTGCAAGTGAAAAGAACATACACATTTAGACATGTTACATACAACAATATCAGGTTAAACTTGCTTCCATCCAATTCATTCAAATATTACAGATCCTATTAGTACATTCACAAACAATTCCATGAATTAAGTTGAAACATTTGGGGAAATAGATTCAAAAATGAGACCTAAGACATATTTTGAATGAATATACCGTGGGATAAACATGCTTCACGTGTCTACACAAGCCCATAAAGAAACGTGCCACATCCAAAAGATGTGGTTTTCCAAGGACAATATGAAAAAATAACTTTACCAAAATGAAACAGTAAAGTTATGAGAAAACTTGAGGGATAAATAAATCATTACTCGAAAGAATTAATACTTACTGTGATAGTGTATGGGTGCAGAGTTATTTATTTTGACACATGCTCCTTATGCACCACTCTTTGTCAAACCTTATCCTATCAACTCTTTATGAATGAGCAGTAATTTCATTGTATCTTATAGACAGTATCTACAGACCAATGTTATCAAAACCAAAACTGGACCAAAACCATATTAGCGAAAAATCTCAAAACAAACAATGAAAGCGCTGATTGTATTAAAAAATGAATAAAATACTGAAATTCACATAAAATATTATATATTCATGAACATCAATGTAAATACAACCCATTAGACACCAAGCATGAAATATAGGAATGCAATGGTCAATATAGAAAAATGACACCGAGTGCAATCCATATATGAACCAAAATATATAAAGATTGAGGATCTAAATGGCATTTATAGTGAAAAAACCATACTACAACATAAGACCAAAATCACCTATCTAATAAAATCAACTCACAGACAGTGCCGAGGAAATCATCTCCAAACTTGCTCTGAATTAACTTTCTTTTCCACAACACCAAAATCTCTAAATTCCGACAACTAATAAATGATGAGTATTTTCTCGTGGTATACTTTATGTTAAAATTGAGGAATAAATTTATTATATCTAAATGAATGCATAATTCTTATTAATCACTTAGGTTCCATATAATTAGTTCACTTGCTTCCAAGACATATTATTTTTTATTGACCATTCAATGTGAATTGTGAAGTAGCCAAGTCATATAAGGTCCTCTTAAGATAAAGCTTCCATGGAAATGAGGTGACTAATGTAATTATCAACACATTTTCCTATGCATTTTATTGTTTCTTACAGAGAGAAATATAGTTCCTATGTTTCAATATTATAAGAAATATGTTAAAGAACAAGCTCTCCAAACCCTAGCTAGGGAAACCCCTCCTCTAGCTAGGAACTGAAGTTGGTCACTATACCAAATATCCTCAATGTTCTATCATCAACACCAGCAAGTCTATATTGGAACATACACCAAGATTGTAGTACACAAGGTCTCTAAACTAGTGATTTTAAAAACCATAGGGTTTCACCTCTTGCATCATCACAACCACCAAGACCTCCAATACTAGTTTCATGTGTGCCAATGTGACCACTAATCTCCAGGGTGTGTGCAATCTTATGAGGGTCTCTTTTGACGCTTTAGATGCAATAGAAAACTCAAAAAAAAGGTATCCATCAACTTACATGGATATTTTGAGACACTTACAAAATGAATCTTGCGATGAGTAAAAACAAGAAATGTAGGAAATAGAATGAAGTTTCCATATATATAATTTTTTTCTATTGAAAATGTTCTTAACTATTTAAAGTTAGATATTTTTTAAGGGACACTTTTTCTTTTTGGGACAAATTATAAGGTATATGTTTTTGTGGGTGCAGCCTTTGAGTGACTAAATGATGGAATAAACTTACGAAAAATACTAGACATATAAAGAACATATAGTACTAGTGCAAGACTATTTTTCCAATAATAAAAATAATATTTTTTTATTTTTTTTAATTATCTAAGTGATAAAACCTCAAAAACAGTATGTCAATTGTGGATGCAGAGTTTGAATATCTTAATGCAATTATTTGGAAATGGGTTTTTTATAGCATGTAGAGGTCGGTGTTCTTTAGTGCACCATGCAATTTTTTTTCAAAATGGTTGAGAAAGAAAAGAGATATGGAAAAAACACTAATTTTTTGTTTTTTTAAGTTGAGGAGTGATGACAAAAGATAAATAAGAAAAAAATAGAAAAAAATTATATACTTTTGTTAAAAATTACATATTTGGAATCTACAAAAAAAACCATATCTATTTTTAAAATTTCATAAAAAATGGAGGTGTGCAGCATACTGTAACCAACAGCTAAACACGAGCATATTGCAAATTTGGATATAATGATCAGTTAGCCATGGTTTATCATACTCCAAGACATAGGCATGTTGAATCCGAAGAAAAGTCCGAAGCAGAAACATAGGCATAAGAATTTCATGCCAACATGGGTGGAGGCTCAGACTTATCATTTGGAGGGAATACATTTTTGAATTTAAACAAAACAGGAGTGTGTTTTATTGAAGAAAAATGCCTACACGTTTTATTAAAGAACAATGTGCATGTATTTTTAAATACTACAATGAGTGCTTGTTTTGTCAATTATACCAATATTTTTATTATTTTATGTCCCCCCACTCCCCTCTTCCCCCTAAATCTTACTAACTCCACCTCCTCCTCCTCTCCCTACCTCTAAGCCCCCGTCCTCCTGTACCTTCCTTTAACCCCCCTCCTCTCTCTTCTTAACACCCCACTACCCCATTCATTCTCACTCTCTCTCTCCCTCATTCCTATGTCCCCACTTACCAATAATACTTGTATGTCCCCTCCCCACCTTCCCCCCACCCTAAACCCATAACCCTTTCTCTCTACCTCTAACTCTTAAAATCCCC
>LPNX011202384.1:400982-411328 GCA_001517045.1 Pseudotsuga menziesii | reverse complement strand
ATATATATATATGATAAAGTTGTTTGAATACTTAAGTATATTTATAATATATTTTTTTTAAATTAAAAATGTTCTTATTAAAATTCAATTGTCCAAATAAAAAAGAGATTTTAGTTAGAATAATTAATTTTTATGTTGTATTTTAATTTTTAGCATTTCAAATATTCTTTAATTACAAATATAAAAGTAGAATTATAAAAGCATCATATTTAATATCAACTTTATAATCATAAGTAATACCAATACCAATGTTTAAAACAAACACAAACACACATACACACATATAAGTCATATATATCACTCAAACTTTATTTTCATAATATACATCGGTCTAGATCCAAATCCTAGGTTTTATCAAGCGTCGAGAGGGATCACATATCTCAAGGTGTGAACCTCTCCTCAAATCGCTCCTTGAGTGCAATAGGTGAGAAGAGGTTTTGCGGCTCGACAGATTTGATCCCTCTTGGCACTTGATAGAGCCTAGAATTTGGATCTAGATCGGTTCCAATCGTGGATGAGGACACAAAAATAGAGTTTGATAATCATTATGTATATTGTAAGGAATAGGTTAAGTTGAAAACACAAATATCATTCTCAATCTATCTTCTTCATCTTTTCTTATCTTTACACCTAGTAGTTTTCACATCTTCTCATATCAATCATATGAGAAGGAGGATGAAATCATAGAATTGTTAAATATTCAACTCAAGATATTGTTGTAAATGTCATACCCTTCCACTCTTGCTTTGCAATTCCTTGGAAACATATTTTACCTCTTGCGAAAAAATAATGGTTTCTCCTTGAAATTTGTATTTTCCACATATTGAATGCACAGCCTGCAAAATTGGACTTGCACACACTATCAACATCTCTTCAACTTGTTTGAGAAATTCAAGGACATGAGGTTGAGTTCCTAGATCCATGTGGTTTCTAGATGACAGTTTGGCATGAGTTCCCTCTCTTTGACATCGCACGCACAATGGACCTGTAGTTGTATTACGTGCTTGTATTCTTGGCATATGACTCATGGCAGATATGACACATTTGAACTTTTGCTAATTGATCAATTTGGTCACCAAATTTTTGATGTCTAGTATACATTTCTTCAAATGGTACTGATATATTATCCTCATTTCAATCTCCTTATTTCATACCATAATAGTAATTCGAAGTGCTTAAAATTGAACTATGTCAACATCATGTTGCTCTGTGACCATTACACATTTGTAATCTCCAAGAGTTGGTTCTATGGGTATATTAGTTTAATATTGCCTTTATTGTTCTACTTGATTTCTTTGTTCTTCCAATTACTTTAACTTTTTTTCTCGATATGCTCTTTGTTGGTAAACATTTCTTTTTATTTGTTCTTCTCGCTCTTTTGCTGTCAATTTGTCTAACTTTCTTTTTCGATATTCTTTTTGTCGATCTGCATTTAATTTCCTTTCTTCTTCTTGTTCTTCTGTTGGCATTTAATCTAACTTTCTTTTTCAATATTATTTTTGTTGATCTATTTTTTCGTTTCCTTTCTTATTCTCCTTCTTTTGTTAGATTTTATTCCTTTATATGCTCTCTACCATTCTGCATTGTTTTTTGGTTCTTCTCGTGTTTGTCTCATAGCATCTTCTACATGCCCATCTTCAATTTTTAGTTTAGACTCTCCATAAAAAATGTTAAATTAATATCTACACTGAAATTTATGCATCCAAGAAATCTACACTAAAATTTATATGCATCCATGAAATCTACACTAAAATATGTGTCCATTCATTGGAAGCTACACTGAAATTTATAGAGCTATAAAATCTACAGTGTAATTTATGGATTAATATTAATACACCATACACTGAAACCTATGCAAAGAAAAAACACACTATACATGTTAATGAAAATATGTTAGTGAAATTCAATATATTTTCAAATATGACACTTTTCAATTCGACTTTATTTGCAATTATATTAAAAAAAACTTATTTAAAATATATTTAAAAAAAACCTTATTTAAAAACATTTTTTACTGTTTAAATTATTAAAACATTATAACTATTATAATTATTAAAACATTAAACTTTTTAAAACATCATAATATTAGACTATTCCATAAATTGACTATATTTTCAATTATATTTTAAAACCCTTATTTTTTAAATACATTTTTACTATTTAAATTATTAAAACATTATAATTATTAAAACATTAAACTTTTTAAAACATTATAATATTATACTATTCCATAAATTCACAATATTTTTAATTATATTGTAAAAACTTTATTTAAGAATTTTTTAAAATGTTTTTTTAATGCAGAGTGAAATTTATTGATCCATTCATTAGCAACTACACTAAAATTTATACGGGTGAGTGCAAGAAGATGAGGGACCTTTTAAGTGCAATCCTAGTTTTCAAAAACACGATCACGTTACCAAAAAATACAACACATTTCTACTTCATAGCACTTGCTATGGTTCAACCCAAGCTTGACATGTCATGGGACATGTAGGATAGTAAACCATATCGCGTACGCGTTATATAACTACAAAACGTGCTCGTGATCTATAGTTTTAAAACATGTACATGATTTGGAAAACTAAAATTAATTTATATACATAGGCCGAAACCCGCGGCCTATTCTACCTATCACGAACGCGAAACCGGTGATGATTTGGAGCGTTTTGGAGCAAATTAGGTTCTTGGGATTGTTGGAGGAGCTGATTTAGTTGGAGGGAAGGAGATTCCACTCGCGAATTAACATCCAACCAGGTAATTCAATCACCCAAAGCATTATTTTTTGTCAATTTTTAACCTATATTCTTGTTTTTTAATAGAATAATCAACCCAACAACTCCCAAGCTAATGTTTGATGGATTCAAACTAAAAGAGGCTATAAGAAACAAAAACATCATGTCTAATAGATATTCAATGTTCCAAAAGGCTAGAAATATATAAAACAAATACAAGTATAGAGCGTGTGTGGAAGGAGGCTAAAATTATAAGCCAGGGGTTTTAACAATTAAAAATATATATATATATATATCTACACTCAAATTAAAAACAAAGAAATATAGAAAGCCCACATCATAATGATATTGAGAGGCATGAAAAAAAAGGAACAAAGATACTATAAGAGAGACAGAAAATTACTACTGAGTAGGGTTCTAACAACACATTTCACATAATTCTCCACAATATGCAAGAGAGAGTAATGGACAAGCTAGCTTATGTTCCAATTACAATAGAAGCCCTAGATATTACACACCAATTGGTAGAACTAACATAAAAATATGGTATAAGGCACAAGGTGTATGAAACCCATGTTAGCAAACACAAGAACACGAATTCTACTTCTTTTATCCTATAAACATAATAAAGAAAATTAGAAACATGTGAGAAACTAGGTCTCCCTAAGATCCCTAGACCTAGCAAAGACATAAATGACTTTACTCAAACAGTCTATGCCCCTGCATAACTAGGTTTATCAACCATTTTTTAAAATAGCAAAAAAAATGGGTAATATATTTCTACATGTCGAGTCTCTAAGCTCATCTACAACCAATTGTAGTCCAGTCCACAAATTCTCCATTTTTCCATGTAACTTTTGGTTGGTTTCCATGGTTATACAACAATGGAAATGGTGAACACCCATGAACTACCTAGAGTGCATCGTGAGAGTGTTCCCAACCATGATCGAGTCAATTATATTTATAGGATATGGTGGCAGCCCTGTATCACCCCTTTTCTTGCCTCACATGTCCTAATAGTCCCTTGCCCCTTTCTTTTACATATCCAAGGGACGTAAAGGACAAAACATGTCAAAATAGCACTCCTAAATTCAAAGAAATTTAAACCCAAGTGTGCATGGAAAAGTCACCAATGAGGGTGAAGAAGTGCCTTAACTTCTAGAAAGAAGTTGAACAAAACTCACTATTTAATTGTTAAATATTTAATTTTAAGTTTTAAATGTATGTAAGTGAATGCCATTAAATTGCTTACTTGATTTTTCCTTAATTTACATTTTCAATTTTGAAGAGATGTCATTATATACCATGTATACGTTTCTAATGATTTCCTTATTGATTTTTTTATTGCAGTTGCGGATATGGACACCAATACTGAAATACTGATTGAGCTTTCCCAGTTGAAAGGACTCAGTACTGCTTTTAGTGGTGGTGATAGGATTCGACGTTCACTTGCATCCACTTTGGATGCAATTGTTGAGACTATTACATTGTCATGCAACATACTATATGATATACATCATATAGAGAAAGAAAAAGACAAGAGTATGCTGATGGGCTTGGCTATAATGCAATAAAAAAGTTGAAAATTACCAAAGAGCATATATTTTCATTGTTTAGGGACCCTTGCACAAGGGAAATCCCAAATGCAAATAGGCCACATATCTCTATCGAGTGGTGCACATACCAACCATTTGTTGATAAATGGATGGACAGATGGTATATGGTTTTTGATATGCCACCACACAACAACAGGGAAATCCCCCTGTATTTTGTTCGAAAGATGTATGCAGAGATCATGTTGGGTAAACACATAAACTATTTTGATATATTTTCATTTTAGGGGATCGGTGGGGGGATGGCCCAAAACCGACCCAATGTTAGGCTTTGAGACATTGATCGCCCTATCCCTGCACCTCACAGGCAGTTGCCTGGACCAGATGTCCCACTTGTATATCATGTTATTCCACATACACGTGATGCATATTTGAGTTTGGCATGGGCAGTTGTTCGCCATAGCACTATGGTTCAACATATGGGTGAGGAAGGGACATATGTCTCTGGTGTGGTACATACACCAGGTTGTTATGGTGCAGGACCATCTTCTAGAGAAGTAACACCCACTAGTGTAGTACCCCCATCTAGTGCAGGACCATCTACTAGTGCAGCACATTCCCAGCCTACTTTTGGGCCTCACGAGTGCACATCATGTGGTCATCCCTGCTATGGTCTTTCGTCAGATGTTGTCTTCAGTGGGTTTCTGAGTGATGTATGTATATGGTTAATTGTAATAAATTCTTCATTTATTTTCCTCTTTCTACACATATGTATAGTTTGAGGTAATATATTAATTTTGTGAACTTGCAGTTGATGCTTTATGTCGACAGTGACACCCCAGAGTTTCATGTTCCACACTCTATAGAGGGGCATGACATTCCATCCACTGATCCCTTGGTTGGTGGAGATATTTCTATAGCACCCATTTCCATATCTCACACCGAGGTAAACATTTTAAAATTTCAGTTTTTTAATACTTGTTAATTTTTTAATTTCCACATACTATACATGTTAGTTCACTAATGTTATCTACGGTCTAATATTTACAATTATTAAACTTGCAGATGCCAGATCCTTCACGGGGGAAAGCAGTGATGGAGGTAGGATCCATGGTTGTATCGACTGAGGAAATATCTGGGCATGGCATTCCATCCACTAATCCCTTGGTTGGTGGAGAGATTCATATAGAACCCATTGTTGTATCTCACAGTGAGGTAAACATTTTAAAAATGTTAGTTTTTTAATACTTATTAATTTGTTAATTTCCACACATTGTACATGTTAGTTCACTAATTCTATCTACGGTCTAATATTTACAATTATTAAATTGGCAGATGCCAGATCCTTCATGAGGGAAAGAAGTGTTGGAGGTAAATATTTTAAACATTTAAAAAATGTCAGTTTTTAAATACATGTATGTTCGTTGAATCATGCATGTCTAACTATGTGAACTCTTGTTGACTATAGGCACCAACCGAAACACCTAGACCATTTCCTCAAGTTGTATCTCCTCCCATTTCCTCGAGTTGAATCTCCTCATAGGCCATATGTGAACAAGGGTCATGTCTATATGAGGTGGCCTACTCCTAGAAAGATCCCAGTTGTCCACGACCATGGAGATACTGATACCATGGTAATGTATATCCTTTGATGATATTTATTAGTTAACTTGAAATCCAGTGCATAAAATCATTTGTTAATGTCTGATTTGCATGTTTATTGCATCACGAGCTAGAGTTCACTATTGAAAACCTTGTAGGGATGGTTGATGCAGCAGTCAGTGCTACATCTACAATGGCAACAAGTCACACAGAGGTACAACTATTTCAACATGATCGTTACATAGTTTATTATTGTTGGTGTATGTTTATTCATGCATGTCTAACTATTTCAACATTTGGTGATTGTAGCCACCACTAGCAGGAGTTATTGATGCAGTAGTCAATGTGGTATTTTTGCACACTGGTCCTAGATTTGTGCCTACAGGATCAACCTCGAGAAAGAACAAGAGGAAGCTTGAGTTTTGATGTGTCTTATGGGTTATGTACATTTTGATACATGTACATGTGGCTTGGACAGTTTTGGATTCATGTACTTTTGGAGACATGTACATTGACATTTCACTTACATGTACATGTGTCTTGGATAGTTTTGGATACATGTACATGTGGCTTGGATAGTCTTGAATAGTTGTGGAGACACATGTACTTCTAGTTACTTTTGGATATATATGTACTTTTGGATACTTTTGGATATATATGTACCTTTGGAGACATGTAGATTGACATTTCAATTATAAATGAATGATACATTTCACTTTGAATTTGTTCTTTGGTTTCCACATGTTCTTGTGTCAATCTATTGTATTGATTTGTGAGGATTATCTATTACTTATGAACGCACTATGTCAAAAGAAAAAACTATTATATTTGAAGGTTTCAATGATCTCACTACATGCACACTAAAGTCAAAGTTCTTGCTCGTGTAATTTAATAAATATAGGTGCAACGCAATGTATTTCAAGGTTTCAATGAAGTCACTAGTTTCACACCAATTGGATATATCTAATTAAAAATTGTGAGTTTGGATTCATTAAATTACAAGTTAAGTCAATGCTCAAGTGTAATTTAATAAAACTAAGTGCAATACATGCTTCACATTTCATCAACAACCAACAACGTTATTCAACAAACCTCATGCACCCAATGACTAATCACTCAGCATTAAAGGAACTACAATAGAATCCAAAGACCGAGAACCAACTTCGTGAATCAACATGATTTGAACCATAAGTCCACCGGATTTAAAAAAGTTGAGTTGGACATTAGATTGATTCTGAATTAAGTTGTGACTGTGAGATAAGATTAGGGTTAGGATAAGGGTTTCCTTGGTAGGGTTATGGTTATGGGCCATGCATGTTAAATAATAAACCCTAGTTAGGGATAGGGTTTTCCAGGTTTGGCTTTCATTGGCATGGAATGCATTGTCCAGCTTTGTCCCTCATTAGCGTGAGTGCATTGTCCCCTACTGAGCAAAACAATAACTTCAAAAACCACCGTAAACAGAGGTCACTGGGAAATGGAAAGGAGGGAGAGGACCCCCCCTAGCCAAAATCCCACATCACAAATCCAACCGATTCAACGGTTCATCGATCGGAGGCCCGAGCATCGATTTATGGCGAGTTGTAGGTCACCTCCAGATACCGTTCATGGACACTTGATGGAGCCTCAATTTTATATTCCTTCAACTCTTGCTAGCGTGTTTGGGCATGTGTAATATGGCAACACCAACCGCATCCCCACCATCCATGGCTTTCCAACTTTGGCCCTCGTTGGCATGACTGCATTGCCCCCTACTGAGTGAAACCCTAGCTTCAGAAACCACCGTAGATGGAGGTCACTGGGAAATAGACAAGAAGGAGAATCCCCCCCCTAGCTAAAATCCCACATCATGAATCCGACGAAATCGACGATTCATCGATCGGAGGCCCAAGCATCGATCTATGGCGAGTTGTAGGTCACCTCCAGATACCGTTCACGAACACCTGGTGGACTTGGGCCTGGTGCGCAAAAAACCTCATGGAGCCACAATTTTGTATTCCATCAAATCCTGCTAGCATGTTTGGGCATGGTAAATATGGCAATGCCAACCTCATCCCCACCGTCCGTGGCTTTCCATATTTGGCCCTCGTTGGCGTGACTGCATTGTCCCCTACTAAGAGAAACCCTAGCTTCAAAAAAGACCATAGACAGAGGTCACCGGGAAATGGACAGGAGGGAGAGGCCCCCCCTAAACACATATTTCATTAAATTTGTAATTATTTAGTGGATCTAGAATTTAGAACTTACGCTAGATTGAGTTCTTTCAAAATGAGGAAAGTCATAGACTTTGAATCCTTACATAATGTCTAGTAATATTATTTATAGTTTGTATTTAATTTTAAGTTGATTAAATTATTTTATGACATAATACCAACATTGTATTTGTTACTACAACAATTAGAAATATTGTTGTAGTAATTATTTGTGTCTTTGTTGAGTATGCTGTTTTATTTTTGGAAGTTCGCATTACTTATAATCGAAACAGGAAAATATTTTATGACTTTAAATTCTAAGTTTTACCCTTGTAATTATTAAAATAGCAACATAATTTATTATTATTGTTGTTGGTAGTGGTAGTGGTAGTGTACTAAAAACTAAGTTGATGAATGTTTACTTTATGAATTATAGATTAACGTGAGAAATTTCTTACCTATAAATTTATTTAATGATATTGATGTTAGTAAAGCCTCCCTTATTTATTAATATTATTTGTTTTAACAATCAAAATTAATTATGAACTAGAATAGCATTAGTGCAGTAGAGTTTGGTTTTTTAATATACAAGAGGAAAGGGGGAAAACCATCTTAACTAATTATTGCAAGTGTTCATTATTTCTTTATGAAGTATTTGAACAATGTGTTTAATTGAAAAGAGCATATTTTTATTGAAAATATAGATATCTTACAATATTTATATTATCAATAAGATTTAAATCATGTATTAATTTATGTTAGGGCAAGGAGGAATCGAACCACCATCGTCTTGCTTGGAATGCAGGTGCTCTTCCATTGAGCTAGCACCCTTTACAACATGAGGGGAGAGGGACTGTGTTAACACCTCGATTACACATTTCTAATCCTCTGTGACAAAGCAAAATGATGTTTTATTCAGAGAGGAAGTCTAGAAGATGTTTTAAGGTTCATTATTGAATATGATTATGCACATTTGATATAGTGACATGTTGAGTTTATGTAAAAAACAAATTGAATGGTGTTATCTAATTCACATAAAGTACCATCACATGAATTAACATAGAAGTTGAACCAAAATTTTCATATTATTAAATAATATAAAATTCCTCAAAAAAAGGCTTGAAGAGAATATTTGATATACAACGAACATTTAAAAGTGTTTCTTCTTGTATATTAATGACTAGTTCAAAGAGAAAATTACATTCATGAATCATATCCACATAATCTCCTTATATTCAGTCAAGAAAATCAATTACAACTTGTACACCACATTTATTTATCGTGGTCTTCCTGCAATCTTCTTTCTTTTGCATCCATGCCCAAACTATGGTATTAACTCGAATAGATTTAAGTCATGTGTAATCAAGGTTTGGTACCCAATATTGTTCTAGAATTTTCCTTTGTATTTCCCTGAACTAGGCTTCGATCAATCAACCTTTACATGAAGAGTCTCACTTTCATCATTCTGGAAGATATATGAGGTGGTTTTTTCCATCCAAGTCGTCTCTTCTTCATCCTTAGTTCATGATCTAACTACCAACACCTTTACTTTCTCAAATTCAATCATAGGATTGAATCTTGGCTTTAGCTTGTTGCACCTGGGTCCAACATATACCAGTTCATCCGTCACATTATCAAATTCTCCATCCATAATACTTATATTACATGTAGTGCATTATGATCAGCATTAAATCTCACATGGATTAAATTGTCTTTATGATGCAATGTATTTGATGATAATGTCTAACATGAATTAAAGCTAACATGATGTTATCACTTAATGATTTATTTTCTGGATTAAGTTATGTGAAATATTTTCGGTCCACAATGAATTTTTCATGGTTCCCATAACAAACATGGGTGGAATGTCCACTCAAAACGTTGGTCTGAAAAACGTTCACATAGTTTAATCCAGAAAATCAATCACAATGATGACAAATTGATAAAACCTGCATGCTCAAAATGTTAGTACTATATTTATTGAGTATAAGTTAATATACTAGTACAAAGTTGGCACCACTTTAAAGTCTACATGAGAAAATATAATTATGAATTTGAATGCAATATAGTAGTACAATTAAATTTATATCAACTATAATAACGAATAATAGGAAAAGCTCACTTCAAACCTTATTGCAAGTGCCTTACATTTATTCACAAAGTAATTCTATAAGATATTTTAAGGTGCATTCGCATAAAGTATCATCACATGAATTAACATTGAAGTTGAACCAAAATTTTCATATATGTAGCAAATAGTATAA
>LPNX011202384.1:376200-399673 GCA_001517045.1 Pseudotsuga menziesii | reverse complement strand
CTTTTAAATATGCATCATTGTCTTTGGGACGTAAGAAAGATGGCTTCCCTATGGGAAATATAGGTCGGCCTTCATCATCTATATTCCACAACTCCACTGGCTCTGGCCACTCAATGTCTCTGATGGATTCTTTATACCTCATAACTGGAACATCATTGAGTACAAGGAATTGGAAGTAATGGACATTAAGATGTCCAACTAGTGCATTTTCCCCTTCCTTGATGTACCCATTAGGAAAACTTTTGAATTCATACACTTTGTCAATAAGTTTAGGTGGAAACACCCTTTTTTCTTCTATTGTGCGATATGTATCCATCATCTTAGGTAAAGAATATATATCTTTACTTTTCAAGTTGGAAGACATTCTTCTGTAGGTTCCATCTATGTCTTCATGGGTGTGCCCCACAAGCAAGAAGCCAACCTCAATAGTGATGAAGACACCAAGTGCAGTGAATAGTGATAGAAACATGAAAACATAACGATTCTTATTATCACTAGCTCATTGTTCAACTGTAACAAAAAATGTGGAGGAAGAGGTTTAAAATCAAGATTTTGATTTGTTGAGCTTCCATTTAAAGATAGGAAAGCATCCTTGTACACTCTACATTTTGAGTAAATAGATTTTTGAAGTAATGCATTTGAAAGTGTGTTTCTTGAACTTCCACTCTCATAAAGCAAATCACCATACATATCAATGTGTGGATCTTCAAGGTCCCTCAAGAACTTTGCAAGAGATGTAATGGTAAATTGTGATCCCATGTGTACAAATGGTAGGGAAAAATGACCAAAACCTCCTATGCTATGCCCATGTGTTAGCATACCTTTCAACGACAAACCCAAGTTTGTTCTTGCAACAGATTTTGATTAGACACATAATCTTGGGGTTGAAGTCTTTGTTTTTCCCATTTTATCATGGATAATGCTCAAGTATTCCTTTGGATACCGCTCTGACATAATTATGTGGGCATAGTAGCAGTATCTTCCACACATAACAATCTTGTTATGTTTCTTCAGTCTAGCTCGTGCCTTTTCTTCCAGCTCTTTTGTAGTCATTGTCTTCATCTATGCTTTCAACATGATACATTCACTACATTTACTGAAGTTAGTGTTCTTTGAGAATGCCACATCTTGAATGCTCATTTTTTGTTGTGATATTGATGGAAATTTTATCTCTTGAAGAGCCTCGTTGATCTCTTTTAACAAAGAACTTTGGGTGTGCGTTGATGGCAACCGTCTTAAAGGAGAAGATGTTCCATCTTCTTCAACTTGTCGTGTTTGGTTTGGTGAAAAGTATGAATTATCCATTACAATTTTGTGCAATATTTCTATGGCTGCCATAGTATGTGCACGTGGTTTCCTTTGACATGTCCTTGTTGGAAATTATGTTGGTAAGTATAGAAGGTGTTGTGAGGAATATTATGTATCTTGTACCATGCTTTCTTACAAATATTATCTCCATTAAACCTCATGTCCTTTACTTTCCTAATAGTAGGAGGTAGGCCATGGCCATGGCTCTTTGACATGATTGTGTTGGAAAGGAGTGAATTCCAGACAAATTCCCTAATGTCATTTTTTTTAAAGAGTTTCATACCCCTTCTAGAAGTTGCAATGGATTTCCTATCCACATGTTGAAGACAATCTTGTTTGCAACATTCATCCGCTGCCAAAAGTTAGATTTCTTTATCTTCATCTCTTTGTATTTGAAAGTTTCCAACTTTTTTTGTAGCCACAACTCGTTTAATCCTTTTATATGGCCTTGTTGCGTGCGTAGCAATTGAGTCTGGGTATTTTTCATTATAAATATCATCATCCCATGTGTTTAAGGGACTTGTGTCCTCTATAAGATCCCATACCGCCATTTCCTTAGATGCCTCCTTGAAATTTTCATTCATCCTTAAAATATCACCTTCATTGTCCACCAACTTATTTATTGGCCATCTAACCAAACAATGTATAGACTTGTCCCCAATCCTACATCTTTCACAATTTCTATCTATGTCTTCCACAAAAACACTGAATTCCTTTTCACCTAACATTTCACCCTCAACCATGTCATCCTCACGGACATTAACTATGATCCCTTTAGCAATGCGCATGCTTGTTCCTGTGCATTCATGTGTAAGAGAAACCTTTTTACATGTGAATGTAAGCCTATCTTGGGGAGTATTTACTGGATGATCATGACAATGAGGTTCCAAATCTGATTCTGGCCAAATCTCATAAGATCCCAATGCACCCCCTAGTGTATTCTCAAATCCTGTTGGATGTGACAAAAGAGCATCATGTTTTAATAATTTCTCAATGTTAACCACTATGGATCCCTTTTTCACCATCCTTCCATGCACCTTATGACCAATCTCTGTATTGAATATGGAGCCTTCACCCACCTTCAATCCACATTGCAAAAGATCTACCTTGTCTCCAATAGAAAATGCAAAAGAGACATTTGCACCTACACAGCAAATTAAACAAACTTAGTATTTGCTCAAAAAAAACAAGCAATGTACTATCAAAAACACTTAACATGTGCTTCAAGATTTTAATTTACCTTTGTTATGCCTCAAATATATGATATTCCATGGATGTAAGTCCCCTTCATCAACATCTTCCACAATCAAATGTGGTTCAATGACATCAATTATCAAAACCATAACATATCCTACATTAAGCCTTTGTCCACCATAATGAGTTGTAGTCTCTGTAGATTCAACCCTTCCTAGTCCAACAACTTGACCATTAATTAGGGGGTCAACATAGTGTCCTCTTGTCAAAATTATATTTTCCATTGTAACTCCTCCCAATTTCTATAACACATTTGAATTGTAGTTTGTAATTACGGTTAAGCCATATGAAGTGTATGTTCAAAAAAGCAATATAGTTGCAATAATTCAAAACAATAGGATAGCCCTTTTGTATGCCACGAAATATTGTTCCCCTACATCTTGTGCACGCTAGCAAAAAGGAATTTACATATAAATTACACAAAATATATATGAAGAGATAACAATAAGAGATCCAAGAATTATTAGAGAATGATAGATATCAAATCCAATAAAACCACCAAATTCCTATTTGACTTTGGATATGGGACTTATATTATTGATGTATGTGTATGAATATGCTGGAAATCTAGCTAGAGTTAGCTTCCATTGTTAAAATGTTGCACATTGAATGAAAGTTAATGTGTGTTAGTTTTAATAATGTAGTTTTTCATCTAACAAAATCACATTGTCATCAATCACATTACACCATGATAGAAATCTAGCTGTGTTAGTTTTCAGAATGTAGTTTTTCATCTAACAAAATCACATTGTCATCAATCACATTACACCATGATGGAAATCTGGCTGTGTTAGTTTTCATAATGTAGTTTTTCATTTAACAAAATCACACTGTCATCAATCACATTACACCATGATGGAAATCTAGCTGTAGTTAGCTTTCATTCATAAAACATTACATGGTGACTAAAAACTAATTTGTGTTAGTTTTAATATGGTAGTTTTCTATCTAACACAACCACATTGTTATCAAATACGTTACACCATAGTGAAAATATAATGGAGTTAGCTTCCTTTTAACAACATGGCATGGTAAGTGAAACCTAACATGCAATTGCTTTCATAAGGAAGTTTTCCATCTAACAGAACTACATTGTACTACGATGGAAATCTAGCTAGAGTTAGTTTTCATTCTTAAAACATTGCACGGTTAGTGAAAGCTAAAGTGTGTTACTTTTCATAAGGTAGTTTTTCATCTGACACAACCACATTGTCATCAATTAATTTTTCATCTGACACAACCATATTGTCATCAATTACATAGCACCATGATGGAAATCTAGTTACAGTTAACTTTCATTCTTAAAACATTGCACTGTGAGTAAAAGGTAATGTGTGTTAGTTTTTCATAATGTAGTTTTAAATTTAACACAATCACATTGTCATCAATCACATTGCACCATGATGGAAATGTAGCTGGAGTTGGCTTTCGTCCTTAAAACATTACACGATGAGTGAAAGCTAATGTGTGTTAGTTTTCATAAGGTAGCTTTCTATCTAAAACAACTACATTGTCATCAAATATATCACACCATGATGGAAATATAGCTGGAGTTATCTTTCATTTTAACAGCATGTCATGATAAGAAAAAGATAACGTGTGTTAGCTTTCATAAGGTAGTTTTTCATTTACCACAACCACATTGTCATCAATCACATTGTACCACAATGGATATCTAGTTGGAATTAGCTTTTGTCCTTAACTCATTACACGGTGAGTGAAATCTAATGTGTGTTAGCTTTTATAATGTAGTTTTTCATCTAGCACAAGCACATTGTCATCAATCACAATTCACCATGATGAAAATCTAGTTGGAGTTAGTTTTTGTTCTTAAGACATTGCACGATGAGTAAAAGATAATGTGTGTTAGCTGTCATAAATTAGTTTTCCATCTAACACGGTCATATTGTCCTCAACTACATTACACCATGATGAAAATCTAGTTGGATTTAGCTTTCCTTCTGACAACATGGCATAATGAGTAAAAGCTAATGTGTGTTAGTTCATTGCACCCTAATGGAAAGCTAGCTGGAGTTAGCTTTTGTTCTTAAAACATTGCATAGTTGAGTGAAAGTTAATGTGTGTTAGTTTTCGAAATGTAGCTTTCTATTTAAAACAATCACATTGTCATCAAATACATACAATGTGTTAGCTTTCATTCTTAAAACATTGTACGGTGAATGAAAGCTAATGTGCATTAGCTCATTGCACCAAGATGGAAATCTAGTTAGTGTTAGCTTTTGTTTTTAAAACATTGCACGGTGAGTGAAAGTTAATGTGTGTTAGAATTCATAAGGTAGTTTTCTATCTAAAAGAGTCACATTGTCATCAAATACATAACACCATGAAGAAAACCTAGTTGAAGTTAGCTTTAGTCCTTAAATCATTGCACGATGATTGAAATATAATATGTTAGCTTTCATAATGTAGTTTCCATCTAACACAACCAGGTTTTCATCAATCACAATGCACCATGATGGAAATCTAGTTATTGTTATCTTTCATAAGTTAGTTTTTCATCTAACACAACCACATTGTCATCAAATACATTACACCACGATGAAAATCTAGTTAGAGTTAACTTTTCTCCTAACAAGATAGCCGGATTAGTTTTCTATCTAACACAATCACATTGTCATATTGCACCGTGATGGAAATCTAGCTAGAGTTAGATTTTGACCTTAAATCATTGCACGGTGAGTGAAATATAATGTGTGTTCACTTTCATAATGTAGTTTTCCATTTAACACAGCCAAATTGTCATCAATCAAAATGCACTATGTTGAAAATCTTGCTAGAGTTAGCTTTTGTTCTTAAAACGTTGCACGGTGAGTAATAGCTAATGTGCATTAACTTTGATAAGGTATTTTTTCATCTAACAAAGCCACATTGTCATCAAATACATTACATCATGATGCAAATCTACCTAGAGTTAGCTTTCCTTCTAACAACATGGCACGATGAGTGAAAGCTAATGTGTGTTAGCTTCCATAAGGTATTTTTTCATTTAACACAACCACATTGTCATTGATCTCATTGCTCCGTGATGAAATTATAGCTGGAGTTACCTTTTGTCCTTAAATCATTGCACGATGAGTGAAACGTAATCTGTGTTAGCTTTCATAATGTAGTTTTTCATCTAGCACAATCACATTGTCATCAATCGTAATGCACCATGATTAAAATGTAGCTAGAGTTATCTTTCATTTTTAAAACATTGCATGGAGAGTAAAACTAATGTATGTTAGCTTGCATTAAGTAGTTTTTCATCTAACACAACCACATTGTCATCAAATACATTACACCATCATGGAAATCTAGTTGGAGTTAGCTTTTTTTTTAACAACATGGCACGATGAGTGAAAGCTATATGTGTTATATTTCATAAGGTAGTTTTCCATGTAACACAACCACATTGTCATAAAACACATTGCACCATGTTGGAAATCTAGATGGAGTTAACTTTCATCCTTAAATCATTGCACAGTGAGAGAAATCTAATGTGTGTTAGCATTCATAATGTATTTTTCTATCTAGCACAACCACATTGTCATCAATCATAATGCACCAAGATGAAAATCTAGCTAGAGTTAGTTTTCCTTCTTAAAACATTGCACGGTGAGCAAACTAATGTATGTTAGCTTTCATAAGGTATTTTTCCATCTAGCACAGCCACATTGTTATCACATACAATACATCATGATGAAAATTTAGCTAGAGCTAGTTTTCCTTCTAACAATATGGAACTATAAGGGAAAGCTTAGATGTGTTAGCTCATTACACCATGATGGAAATCTAGCTGGAATTAGATTTTTTTTTACATGGAACAATGAGTTATAGCTAATGTGTATTAGCTTTCATAAGGTATTTTTCCATGTAATACAACCCCATTGTCATCAATCACATTGCCTTGTGTTGAAAATATAGTTGAAGTTAGATTTCATCCTTAAATCGTTGCACAGTGAGTGAAATCTAATGTGTGTAAGCTTTCATAGTGTAGTTTTCTATCTAACAAAGTCACATTGTCATAAATCACAATGCACCATGATAAAAATCTAGTTGGGGTTAGCTTTCGTTCTTAAAACATTGCACAGTGAGTAAAGGCTAATGTTTGTTAGCTTTCATAAGGTAGTTTTTAATCTAACATTGCCACATTGTCTCATTACACCATGACGGAAATATAGCTGGAGTTATCTTTCAACCTTAAATCGTTTCACAATGAGTGAAATATAATATGTGTTACATTTCATAATTTATTTTTTCATTTAGCACAACCACATTGTCATCAATCAAAATGCCCCATTTTGGAAATCTAGCTAGAGTTAGTTTTCGTTCTTAAAACATTGCTCGGTGGGTAATAGGTAATGTGTGTTAGCTTTTGTAAAGTAGTTTTTCATCTAACACAGCCACATTGCCATCAAATACATTACACCAAAATGAAAATATAGCTGGAGTTAGCTTTCTTTCTAACATGGCATGGTGAGTGAAAGATAATGTGTGTTAGCTTTCATAAGGTAGTTTTCTATATAACACAACACATCGTCATTGATCACATTGCACTATGATGGAAATCTAGCTGGAGTTAGCTTTCATCCTTAAATCATTGCACAGTCAGTGAAATCTAATGTGTTAGCTTTCATAATGTAGTTTTCCATCCAGCACAACCACATTATCATCAATCACAATGCACTATGATGGAAATCTAGCTAGAGTTAGCTTTCATTCTTAAAACATTGCATGGTCAATAAAACTAACGTATGCTAACTTTCATAAGGTAATTTTTCATCTAACACAGCCACATTGTTATCAAATACATTACACCATGATGGAAATCTAGTTGGATTTAGCTTTCCTTCTAACAACATGGCACTATAAGGGAAAGCTTATGTGTGTCAGCTCATTACACCATGATGGAAATCTAGCCAGAGTTAGTTTTCCTTTAAAAAACATGGCATAATGAGTGAAAGCTAATGTGTGTTAGCTTTCATAAGGTAGTTTTCTATGTAACACAACCACATTGTCATCAAGCACATTGCATCGTGTTGGAATTATAGCTGGATTTAGCTTTCATCCTTAAATCGTTGCACGGTGAGTGAAATCTAATGTATGTAAGCTTTCATAGTGTATTTTGTAATCTAGCACAACCACATTATCATCAATCACAATGCACCATGATGGAAATCTAGCTGGAGTCATCTTTTGTTCTTAAAACATTGCACGGTGAGTAAAGCTAATGTCTATTAGCCTTCATAATGTATTTTTTCATCTAACACAACCACATTGTCATCAAATACATTACACCATGATGAAAATCTAGTTGGAGTTAGCTTTCATTCTAACAATATGGCACTATAAAGGAAATCTTATGTGTGTTAGCTCATTACACCATGATGAAAATCTAGCTGGAGTTAGCTTTCTTTTAACAACATGGAACGATAAGTGAAAGCTAATGTGTATTAGCTTTCAAAAGGTAGTTTTCCATCTAACACAACCACATTGTCACATTGTACCATGATGAAAATATAGCTGAAGTTAGATTTCAACATTTAATCTTTACACGGTGAGTGAAATCTAATGTGTGTTAACTTTCATAATATAGTTTTTTATTTAACACAACCACACTGTCATCAATCAAAATGTACCATTTTGGAAATCTAGCTAGAGTTAGCTTTCATTCTTAAAACGTTGCATGGTGAGTAATAACTAATGTGTGTTAGCTTTTGTAAGGTAGTTTTCCATCTAACACAGCCACATTGTCATCAAATACATTACACCAAAATGCAAATCTATCTAGAGTTAGCTTTCTTTCTAACAACATGGCACAATGAGTGAAAGATAATGTGCGTTAGCTTTCATAATGTAGTTTTTCATCTAACACAACACATCGTCATTGATCACATTACACCATGATAAAAATCAAGCTGGAGTTAGCTTTCATCCTTGAATCATTGCACAATGAGTGAAATCTAATGTGTGTTAGATTTTATAATGTAGTTTTTCATCTAGCACAACCACATTGTCATCAATCACAATGCACAATGATGGAAATATGGCTAGAGTTAGTTTTCGTTCTTAAAACATTGCAGGGTCAGTAAATCTAATGTATGTTAGATTTCATAAGGTAGTTTTCCATCTAACACAGCCACATTGTTATAAAATACATTACACCACGATAAAAATATAGCTGAAGTTAGATTTTGTTCCTTTCTAGGAGAGTACATTGTGTCCTCTACTATTACAGCCCAGTTGGATTTGATTGCCTTCCTCATTGTGGTGGTAAGAGGAAATTCAATTTAGATGTAAAATATTACTCTTTGTACATTATATTGACATAAAAAGCTAAGCCTTTTGAAACAGCATCAAAAAAGTATTTACTAGTTTCATCCAACCTCCCCTCCAAGCATATAGGACATTTCCAAATTGAAATATTCATCTCTATGAGAAGAACTAGAAAACCTGCAGGCTGTCTTTATAATTTTATTTCCTGAAGTCACATATACTAAACAAAAGGAGACCCAAGCTCCAAAACTTCTCATAAACTTCCATATTGTGCACCTTTACTAAGTTAAATTCCATAGATATATGGATCAAACGCTTTGTTGGATCCCACTTGTGTAATGATTCAAGGATTCAACTTGACTGAAGGATCCAAATGCTACTACAACAATTTCTTCACAATCTACCATGCAAGACTATCCAAACTTGCCATGAGTGCCCCACGCGAGTTGAACAATACTCCAAACAAGGCATGAATGGTCACACAAGTAAATCACCCACTATAGGGCTTTCGTTTCATTCACATGAATCCCTAACACACATCAAACCTGGATTTTTTAAGGATTTTATGACTATTGTTTATACTTTTGTCACCTTTTCTAATGCAAAAGGCTATATCAAATTTTTATATTGTTATTCTAGGGCACACAATGCACTCAAAACCCCTCCAAATACTTTGTAAATGAGAATTGAGTTCTCTTACCATCCCTGCTCATGCCCAAAATTGGACTAGAACTTACCAAAGCTAGTTTTATGTTGTTATTCATCACCTTTTAAGACTGAAACATGCCCAAAAATGTATTTCAACCCTTAGATTCATCCCATATTCAAAGGTTATGTCTTCTTACTACTAATTTATAGTCGAAAATGATCCCCACAAGAAAATTGTGAAATCTTTCCTAAAGGCTTCCTGGCCAACTCAGTAGTAACCCCCATGTAAGTATATTCAACTTTGTCCAATACATATGTCGCCTTCTCAGCACTGCAGGTTATGGTTTCTTGCGGAGCTAAACTTGAACTCAGACTATATATATGTGTAACTTTTCATTTGAATGGGTTATCCTGAGCACTCATTACCCGCGTAAAAACTTATCTAAAACCCAAAGAATCGATGTTTTTTTGTGGGGGAGGACGTACATATTTTGAAACCTTCTCGTTTTAGAGTTACAGGCCAGGAGGAAGAGGTTGCAGAACAAAAAGAAAGTTTCGCTTTGATGGGTAGGAATGCCCTTGGACCCTTTCCCCCACTTTCATAGCTGACTAGTAAGGATATGGATCCATAGCTACTCACTTGGCTTATATCCTTGGTTACTCAGCTTGGTTACCACCCTATACTCCCTAAATAAAAACAATCCATCTACAACTTATTTCAAAATATCAAATTTTCAACATCTTGGCACTTCAAGATATCAAAGTTCTGTGTTTTCTTCTTTGAGAAAGCACCATTTTACTTCATTGCCTCCTATTCACCCTCCTTAAGTGTCTTTCTCTCTTTCATGAAAATGAACAGATAAAGCATAATGAATCTGCTAACTGTCGACTTTTTTTTACCATCCACCAATTGAAACAAAACCTGATGTTTGGCACTTATAAATCATCTTCTTGCACTTCTTGTCAGCAATTAAAATTTGATTATTACTGAAGGAAAACATTGAATTGTGGGCTATGCTTCATTATCCAACTAACAAAAAAATAATTTTTTCTGTGAACTAGGGACATCATCATAAATAACAACCTCTTACCTCTCATTTGAACTTTCCCACTTCTCAACTTTGCATTTTCTCCACCACTTGAATACAGAATTAGAGTTGGATTTTTCCTCAACAAAATCAATATACCAATCTTTCTGATTAGTAAAATGTTGTGAGAAACTTGAATTGAGGATAACACTCCTACTCTCCACCACCTGGCCTAGGATGAATTGACAGCTAATCAGCCAGCTGTTGGAACGACCTTTTAGTTATTAGACAACTGTTGATGAAGTCCAGTTGTTTGACAAACTCACATCTTATCCTTTTATTTAAAAGTACATGCTTATTTTGTGATAAAAGTTTGGTGATAGTTGGCATGCTTCTTTAGTGATTGCGGGTGTGCCAATGGGATGCTAGTTAGCATCTCTTGATACAATTTCTCATGTCAATAGCTCTCTTGGATTTACCCAACCAAGTGTTCCTGCTTGTCATTTTTCAAGATTTCCAACCAAGAAATTTAAATTATTCTTGTATGATATATGTTTTCTCCCCAAGATATTTTACTCTTTAGGTCCATCCTTTGGAGGCATTTGTATTAGATCACTATGGATCAAAATTCCAATAGATAGTAGAAGTTTATGCCCACACTCCTCAGAGATCATTTACCGGTAATGCTAGGATTTATAGTAAGTAGCTCATTTTTTTGATGAATTTGTACCCAACCTCCATAGTTTACCCTCAGCCTTACTAACTGCTTCAATGCTACCAGGTTATTCTGTAATCTCCTAATTCTTGTCTCTTGTCCAACAGCCTCTGCTCATACTTTTCTTGTTGAGTCCAACCCTTGTAGTTTTCTCCAGGTCTAAGCTACTATTTCAATGCTTCCAGGTTATTCGGCAAGATTCTAATTGTTGCCTCTTATCTGTCAACCTCTATTTTTCCATAACACATTGTTCAGGGATTCATCCAATGCCTTAAAGGAATAGCAATTTTTAAAATTTAATTAGCAATCTCTTTTGGGGGCTTTTTTCTCATAGTCCTCCTATTTGTAGCATTTAATATCCAATATCAATTATTTTTCAGGTACCTTATTAGTGAGGGGGACTTGTTAAACAATTTTTAATCCTTGGTGATGGGTCAGTGTTTGAACCTGTGATAATATCATGAATTCAACGTACATGAAGTGTCCTTACCTGTACATTAACCATCTATTGGACTACCTTTCCAGTGTTGCAGCAACTGCTAGCTTCCTAAGACTCATGAAGAGTTGAAATTTGGTCCAAAGGGCACAAAGCTGGATTCCCACACAGATACTGGGACTGTTAAACTAACTTCATGACAGCCACATTGTCATTTTACAATACATGTCATAGACATAGCTACAGGATACATCTTTTACATCTGAAATAGATAACAAGCAATAAGACACTAACAAGTGCATGTTTCAAGTTCAACCAAAATCTACTCAGCAGCTAGCTTCAGCATAGATTATGATTTTTTTACTGTCCAAATCAATTGAATTTTAGACTGTCCTTCAAATTAATGTAAAATTTTATATAGGTAGCCGCAAAATTTTAAATAATCACTAAGAATGAAATATGCTAACATCCATAGAAAACCTTTCATGTACCACCTATTCTGATGAAACTATAGATATAATAATATTGTTAAAATTAAACTAGCATTGTTACTAATAACAACTACAACAACATAGTATTGATATTATAGCTGGATGCATGTGATGCTCATGGTGTTGATTTTCAACCATGTGCAGCTCAACACATGAGGGCTGGCTCCTTCACCCTTTGAGATTCACTATTGGTAAACACCAAGGGTTTCTATATGCCACTCATGACCCCTATTGCATATGGTCCCTTTAACGCATCTCCAAAATCCCGGGCACCTTCAAAAGAGTCCCCCTCCAACAAAGTTGGGTCCACAACCCCCGTCTTACCAAGTCCAATTAGACAATTCTTTGAAGTAGGTATTACTGTATTAGGACCACAAGGGCACACTTAACTTGCTGTGACACAAGTCAAGATTATGTAGGAAATCCAAAAGGATCCAGTAGGGTAGGAAAGAAACCTATTGGTTGGTCATGTGTCAATCCTGATGGACATGGAAGACCCTGCCTACATCAAGGTCTAGGAAACTTGTCTTGTTTGGAAAAGGAGATGTAAGACTGGGTTGAGGATCCTTACCAGGTTGCAGCCAAATTTCACCAAATATATGGTTTAGTTTCTGGCATTGTTAGCCATTCTATGAGGGAAACTATAGAGCTAAGTTAACTTCTAAAGTTTCAGAAGGATTAGATAGAAGAAATGTCAAAGATCTGTGGGGATAGAGAGGAGTATAATAGTTTCTCATACTTTTCAAGATCAGTGTGTTGCAATTTCTTTTCCTTTAGAATTTTCTCTTATAAAAACATACAGTTGTCCTTTGGCTAAGATACCATTCTATTTGGGGTGTCTCCTAGTGAAATCATCTATGATTTGTGCTTGGTATCATTTGCACCCACATAGCGGTTTTGAACCTTGTTCCCTGTGTC
Organism: Pseudotsuga menziesii; assembly: GCA_001517045.1. Taxonomy (NCBI): domain Eukaryota; kingdom Viridiplantae; phylum Streptophyta; class Pinopsida; order Pinales; family Pinaceae; genus Pseudotsuga; species Pseudotsuga menziesii. The sequence continues at coordinate 386,596 of LPNX011202384.1, read as the reverse complement.
ACTAAATGTATGATCCTAGGCCTAATATCCAACTATATAGGGGGTTTTGAACTGAAGATCCCACATTAATACCAATGTTACCATAATAGATGGACTGGACTAGTTCACACCAAGTAGAATAGGTGGACTGGAAGCCATATGAAAAATGTAGAATTTTAGGTTCCATTCAAAATTCAGTAGACTTGAACATTTTTAGCATTTCATCATTTCAGGACTTGCATGATTGCAACTTTTCAGGAATTGGTTCTATGATGTTTGATGGTATATGATTGGAATTTAATTAAGAGCACTAAGCCCTCTTTATCCCCAAATGTTGGTGGTGTTTGTTGTTGAACTCATTTGTCATTTCCATAGTAAAAATGTACCCTTCACTTATTCCAAAACCATTGATTGGGCTTGTTAGCCTTATGGGTTTTGGAATATCTAGTTCCCACTCTGCAAATATTTACTACTTTTGTATTACTTAGCTATACAGTTCAGTTGCAGCATTTTTATTGCAAATTTTGTTGTTTTTAGAAAACAAAATTGAAGATGATCAATCATTAATAGCTTTGCTTTTCTCATATATATGTAAAATGATAGGAGAAAATAGAAAGTAGCACACCTCTGTGGGAACCCAAACTAAAAAATTAAAACCCTAATATAATTCTAAACAAGCAAACTGCTAAGTCTAGAAACTCGAACATCCAAAAATAACAAAATCAAAGTGTAAACTTATACTTCTAAATCTGGAATAGTAGTTAACTCACTGCTCAAATATAACCTAATCTAACACTGAAAATGGAACACTTCTAGTTTTACAACAAAAACTCAATGCTCCACAGGGACATGTCTTGTAGGTTCAAGGGAAATCCCCGTGTGTTTCCCATGCCCATGGATTTTGGGGGTCACCTAGGGAAACATTTCATAGAAAGGAGGACATCTAGACACCCCCTTCCAAAGTTGGGCATTATATTGGAGACAAGTTTATCAAGCTTTTAGGGTGTTCAAGTAACCTTGCATGGCACCTATAAGAGAACTAAATTTCTAAACGAAAGGGATTAGTTTTTCTTGAGTAATATTTGCTCTTCTACTTCAATATTTCACACTCATGTCCCTTTCATGCCAGATGCATATTTTATTGGATACTTTATGTCAATGACTTCTCTTGTCAATGGTATATATGCTTCACTGGTGGGAAATAAAGGTCTTCTGTAATGACTTTATATCTTCTCAAGAATTGTAGTTTTATCTGATGTACTATAACTTTAAGTGTCTACAACTTTGGTAATGAGGATTATCACTTTCTTGGTAGCCAATTTCACACTTGTTCACTTCATTTTGTAAGAGGTTTGATAGTATTTTGAATTGAATTTCCTTAGGAAGGGTGGTTGTTTGGAACACACCTTCAGGTATACCAAGTGGCCTTCAAATGTTGTTGTTTGGATGATAAGAGGACTGATATAATCCCAAAGGAACTACCCAGATTTGTAAATTTTAGGGTTTTATTGCTTTTCTTTACTTAGGTACCCAACATATGGAGAAATGAGGCTGAAAATATTGATTAAGGCCTAAAATACACTTAGATTTTCCATTTATTGTCTAAGTGATGTTTCTAGAAGGCTTTTAAATATTATAAATTAAGTGCACTTCTCCATTTCTAAGCAGTTCTTGACATGAATGAAGTTCAAATCTGATCCTTGTTGGTTTGTGATTGACGCCTAGAGTTACTGCTTCCTTGAGTTGATCGTTTGGGTTGCTAACTTCCTGTTGCTTATATATTTCTATGGTGCAGGCTGTGACTGTGTTTTCCTTCTCTCTATTGGTTTTTCTTCCTCTCTAGCTGGGCATGAATGTGTTGGCCTCTTCCTAGCACACCGTGACTTTTTTGGAGCCCTTATGGGCTGGGCATGACTTCATTCACACATTCACTATTCTTCTTTTCCACACATTCACTATTCTTCTTCTTTTCCACACAGTCACACACTATGATGATGATGGAAAATGGAATTTAATTAAGAGCATTAAGCCCTCTTTATCCCCAAATGTTGGTGGTGTTTGTTGAACTCATTTGTCATTTCCATAGAAAAAATGTACCCTTCACTTATTTCAAAACCATTGATTGGGCTTGTTAGCCTTATGGGTTTTGGAATATCTAGTTCCCACTCTGAGAATATTTACTGCTTTTGTATTACTTAGCTATACAGTTCGGTTGCAGCATTTTTATTGCAAATTTTGTTGTTGTTAGAAAACAAAACTGAAGATGATCAATCACTAACAACTTTGCTTTTCTCATATATATGTAAAAGGATAGGAGAAAAATACAAAGTAGCACACCTCTGTGGGAACCCAAACTAAAAAATTAAAACCCTAATCTAATTCTGAACAAGCAAACTGCTAAGTTTAGAAACTCGAAAATCCAAAAATAACAAAATCAAAGTGTAAACTTATACTTCTAAATCTGGAATAGTAGTTAACTCACTGCTCAAATATAACCTAATATAACACTGAAAATGGAACACTTTCTAGTTTTACAACAAAAACTCAATGCTCCACAGGGACATGTCTTGTAGGGTCAAGGGAAATCCCCTTGTGTTTCCCATGCCCATGGATTTTGGGGGTCACCTAGGGAAACATTTCATAGAAAGGAGGACATCTAGACACCCCCTTCCAAAGTTGGGCATTATCTTGGAGACAAGTTTATCACGCTTTTAGGGTGTTGAAGTAACCTTGCATGGCACCTATAACAGAACTAAATTTCTAAACGAAAGGGATTAGTTTTTCTTGAGTACTCCTTGCTCTTCTACTTCAATATTTCACACTCATGTCCCTTTCATGCCAAATGCAGATTTTATTGGAGACTTTATGTCAGTGACTTCTATTGTCAATGGTATACATGCTTCACTTGTGGGAAATAAAGGTCTTCTGCAATGACTTTATATCTTCTCAAGACTTGTAGTTTTATCTGATGTACTATAAATTTAAGTGTCTACAACTTTGGTAATGAGGATTATTACTTTCTTGGTATCCAATTTCACACTTGTTCACTACATTTTGTAAGAGGTTTGATAGTATTTTGAATTGAATTTCCTTAGGAAGGGTGGTTGTTTGGAACACACCTTCAGGTCTACCAAGTGGCCTTCAAATGTTGTTGTTTGGATGATAAGAGGACTGATATAATCCCAAAGGAACTACCCAGATTTGTAAATTTTAGGGTTTTATTGCTTTTCTTTACTTAGGTACCCAACATATGGGGAAATGAGGCTGAAAATATTGATTAAGGCCTAAAATACACCTAGACTGTCCATTTATTGTCTAAGTGACGTTTCTAGAAGACTTTTAAAGATTATAAATTAAGTTCACTTCTCCATTTCTAGGGAGTTCTTGACATGAATGAAGTTCAAATATGATCCTTATTGGTTTGTGATTGACGCCTAGAGTTACTGCTGCCTTGAGTTCATCATTTGGGTTGCTAACTTCTTGTTGCTTATATATTGCTATGGTCCAAGCTGTGACCATGTTTTCCTTCTCTCTATTGTTTTTTCTTCCTCTCCAGCTGGGCATGAATGTGTTGGCCTCTTCCTAGCACACCGTGACTGTTTTGGAACCCTTGTGGGCTGGACATGACTTCATTCACACATTCACTATTATTCTTTTCCACACAGTCACACACTATGATGATGATGGAAAATGGAATTTATTTAAGATCACTAAGCCCTCTTTATCCCCAAATGTTGGTGGTGTTTGTTGTTTAACTCATTTGTCATTTCCATAGTAAAAATGTACCCTTCACTTATTCCAAAACCATTGATTGGGTTGGACATGAATTCATTCACACATTCACTATTCTTCTTCTTTTCCACACAGTCACACACTATGATGATGATGGAAAATGGAATTTAATTAAGATCACTAAGCCCTCTTTATCCCCAAATGTTGGTGGTGTTTTTTGTTGAACTCATTTGTCATTTCCATAGTAAAAATGTACCCTTCAGTTATTATCTACTATATCTCATTGCTACTCAATAGAACACAACTTAAGTAGGTAGCTGAAACACAATATTTCATCCTTTTTAGGACTAAATCACACAACCCATATAACTAGGTCGCCTTTCTCATACACAATAGTCAAATACTCTATGAGATTCTTCTCGACTTCACATGACACAACACACTTCACAACACAACATAGGATATGACCTACTCAAACTTCATCAATGAATTCAAATACAAACCAATATGTGCCACTCAACTTGGTCATAAGGAGTTTTAGAAACAGTAAGATGGATATCCTCTAGTCAACTACACTTTCTCACAACCAACAGGCTCTACAACCATCTCACTCTTGAACTAGAGACATGCACAAGAACAAATAAATAGGACTCGTAGTTTTTTATGCACTGGGGATTTCCTTCCCCTTAAAACCACTTAGATACTTCTACTCACAACACCAAACATTACTCCCTACTAGTGCACTAATAACAATGCCTTACAACAAGCAACTTTTAGGCTAAACCAACTTACTATACTTGCACATGTATAAATATGACATCGTCACTATTGGAGTGATCCTTACATAGGGTACACAGGGATGACACAACTTCTTGGCAATTGTACATATAGCTAGAGGGTATCCAAGAACAACATGATTAAGAGAACAATTAGCTCAACATAGACCATGCATTTCAAACCTAGTAAAACCTGTGTCTCAAGACTTCAAACAGAGAATAAATTCTCCATTCAACCTAGCCGACTTGATAAACTCACTATATGGAAGAGCGAATATCAATACCAAGAACATAGATCAGTATTCAATACTATTGGTTGGGTTCACCACAAGGTATGACTAGTGGAGACTAGATCAACACCATTATTCTCCTTTGATTTTATCCTTACTGGATTTGATACCACTTGTTGGAAATGATCAAATCTTGAACCAACTCTGATACCAATCGTTGGAAATGACCAAAGCTTGAATTATCTCTAATACCAATTGATGGATATGGGTAAATATAAAACCACTTTTCCACCAAAAAATAACCAAATTTTTATTCTATTTAGCCAACCCCTCAAAAACAATTTACGGATTACAAATTTATACCCAAATAGGAATTTCACATCAACTAAAATTTTCCATCGCACTAGAATAATTACAAACATGGAAACTTAAACATTAGTAAATCATCCTCATAGTAACCATCAGGATTCACAAACTTCTTTTCAAAATACCCTAAAATCATACCATCTGTCACTGTGTGACTGTCATGTCCTTAATTAAATAATTTCCAAATAATACTATTTGCAAATAATGTTTCACCAACCTACTAGTTTACTACCTCTTGTTTTCTTCTAAGATGTGGGTTTCAATATTTATACGGTAGAGAATTCCTTTCTTTGTTTCTCAGTACCTCTAGAGGCTTCTTATTCTTCGTAGATGAACTTGATTTTGAAGATATCAATGCATAACCTCTTAGTCTAGGCATGACTTCATTCACACATTCACTATTCTTCTTTTCCACACATTCACTATTCTTCTTCTTTTCCACATAGTCACACACTATGATGATGATGGAAAATGGGATATCTATATTGATTGCAAATTCAAGGACTGCAACTGAATTTTCCAGTCAGGGCGAGCCTTTATACTTGAATTCAGTGGGCCCTCTATTAAATGGGGAAGGCACCTTGGAAGTATCCCTCAATGAATATGGCATTAATGATTTGGAGGCTAAGAAATCTTTTTCCAGTTAAAGGCTATTGAAGTGATCCAGTGTGGATGATTGATAAATTTCAAATATTAGACATGCACGATGTTGCTTTGATGGTAGGGAGCCCATAAGAAATTCATTAAAATTAAAAATTCTAGGATTTAATATTAATCATTGCTTCAACCTTGTTACGGAGAGAAATTCCTATTCCTTGGGGTACCACAACAGACAGCTAGACTCCAGAAATCAATCTTTCCCAATATGCAATAGAAATTAAAAACATCTAACACTAAAGGATCGAACCTCGTACCTTATTCCGGACGGTTGAAGTAGATCCCCGTTGAGCTTTCCAATCGTCAGCTTTAATTGTTATAGCACGTCCTCAACAACAAGTAAACAATACAAGCATACTATATTTCATGGTGTTAGATCTATTCTAGCATATATAATCAATAATGTAAAAGCATTTGACATATTCCAATGGATGCAACATTCATTCAAATACACATTACTGGACAGGAAAAGATATTTCTATTAATATGAATCAGAGATTACAAGTGACAACCTCTAACGGCACGTCTGCGAACCGGAGAAACTGAATCCCCCACTTGGGCCTCCACCACCTCAATCCTCCATCACTCCGATAGAAAGCTCACTAACAAAGGAAAGCTTGGGAAGAACACAACAGTGCTCCAAAGGGACAAAGGGATGCAGACTCAAGTATAGTTCTGGCAACAATGGACTATAGTTTCGGTACTCTTAATTCTCTCTTATGCTTTCAATGTCTCAATGGTTCCTTATATAGCTTTCCAAAGTGATACTGAAAGGTCGAATCCATGCGATCTCAAGGCATATGTAAGGTTAGGAGTCATATGAGTCGGATTCAAGGAAAGGAACGGTCCAATAGTTTTGGATTATGCACACATCCTGATGTAGGCGACTATACAGGGAATATCCGCGTATGTATGCGGTTATCAGGGAAAAGGACGCGTATATCATTTTTCTAATGTTTTTAGGGATGGTTAATGATACATCAAAAGACAATAAATGGTCCGTAGGGAATGATGAGTCTGCAGCGGGATAGGGGAAGGCCATACAATGTGTGATTCACCTAGTGTGGTGAAATCCTCTATAACAGATGCCCCCTAATGTATGAGATCAGAGGGCTTATACGATGGCCGAAATACATTATAAGTCCATCCCAGAAGTGAAGTGATGAAGGTACCCAAATGGAAGACCAGCCACCCAATCAGCATAATACCATAATACAACTCTGCATATAACTGCACATACATATAGCAGTCCCGGATACATAAGAGTACAATGGCATTGAATAGGCATGAAACATGATAGAACATATGTGGTCATCGCCACGTACAATATACATAGAACAGAATCTCCATGATGAAGATATACAAAGTACAATGATCTCCACATATGCTGAAGATATATAACAGATCAAGATCTCCATAGTGGCTGGAAATATTTGACGTATACCGGAACAAGTCACGAGAGCTGAAATCTCATGAACACTGGCATGATCAAGGAGGTAGCATATAGTGGATGCCACCAATCTGGAAGGTCTTCTACACAAACCGCTACGAGTACATTTCCTACTATGCGAATAGAGGTGTCGAGGTCAAACATAGTAGTCCATCGTCTGATTACCGGTCATTGATGTATACCGTTAACAGATGCGATATCACCCACCAATAATGAAAATGGGAATCAAGGTACTAGAGTGCAAACTAACAAGTGTGAATAAATGTGTTGAGGTCGAACACTTGAGAGAATCCATCGATCAGGGGACATTGATGTATTCCCAAAACTGTCGATGGCGAGAGAACCTGCCACTAATGACTGCAAGTCTCAAGGAACTCAAAATGACTCTAGACTCCAATCCCATAATAAATGATCTGAATTCGATGGGATGAAATCCGCTGGAAGGAGGGCATTAAGGAATCCCCCATCATCCAACACGAGGTACTCAGCAAAGCTATATAATATGGAAGAACTCGATCATAAGGTGCACGAACCAGTAACTGTACCGGGAATGACCGACATGCAAAGTCAAGATAACTGACGAATGGCCGACTCAGGTTTCAACTTCCTTCGAACAAGAGAATAATGGCGTATGGTGACTGAATGAAGGCAGCATAGACTCGATATACAAACTGGGACATCTCTATGACGCAGGAGGCATCAATAGAGGCTCCATAGGGACTGGAAGCTTAACTAGTCGGTGGAGATAAAACTCAGATAACGAGTATAGCTCCTAAAGTCAAACTATAACCCAACCAATGGATGTGATATACAGTGCTCTGTTCGAAGGCGACACGACTCGACAGCTGCCAAAGATAATATCTTTTCTTGTCCGGCTTTTTGGTTTTTTGATTTTTTTGGTATTTTTCAGTTATTTGAAAAGCTTGAAAAAAGAATAAACTAGCTATATAGTTACAAACTAGGAGGAGACGAGTGTCATAAAGGAAAACAAACTAGTTCCAAGTAGTGGAACATACCTATGCTCAATGCAAGGATACATGTGTAGGATATCGACACTCGGGGAAAAATACCCTCTCGGTAAAAAGGGAATCAAACTGCGAAAGATATAAATAAAGGCTCTGCATGGCTAGACATGAGACAAGCTCGGGCTATATGGCTGAAACGCAATGTCAGGGGAGCCGGCATAAAGCTTCAATAAGACAGGCAAAGCTCATGATAATGCATTCGCAACTCGATATAAGGGGAGTCCGGGGAGATACAGGCCATCATAAGATCAAGAGGAGTATGAGGCTCTTGCTAAATGTCATGGCAATACTATACAATGGACTCCCACACCCTAAAGGGGGGAACATCGGCATGGGCACCAAATGCAAATAAGGCGCTAAGTAGGGTACTCATGTAAGGTGAGGCTCTACCACTCCCATCATGCCACTTCTATAGCAGCAAGAAGGTTCCATGACATAATAGAGTGGGTTCGTACCTAAGGATATAGCGACATGGTCATAAGGTCATGCAAAATGCAAACGGTGGTGAACCTAACCTATATGCTAGTATAGATGTTATACCTGAGATCAGTACGAACGGGTTAATGCAAAGGCTGAAACATCGCTGAAAACGGTCTTCTACATCACAAATTAGGTCAGAAACGGTCCAAAAAGGTTAGAAACGGTCAAAACTATAGGAAAGGGGGTAAAAATTTTCAAATATTTGAAAAATTTTCTATAAATAGTAAAAAATATAAATCATTTGAAAGTTTTACCCATTGGAGCTCTGATATTCAACTGCAAATTCCAGGAGATTCAGCCGGCGGAATTCACAACCGATTCTTCCAGGTACTTACTCATGTTCTTAGCTTGCATTTCAATACAAATTTTATAATTTTCTCATGTTCTGACGCTGGGCAGGATAGCAGGCTTAGCATCACTCCATCAGGCCTCTCGGCCATTGATGTTCTATGCGGTGGAGTGCATGACACCGACCATATATGACTGGAGCACATCACTGTTGAGCAACATGAAACATCGGCTCAGTGAGTGCAAGGCAGGTAGGATACGAAACTTTGGGTTCAGTAGTATCTTGAGCACTTTCTTCTTCGACTGGGTTCCAGGATTGAGCCCTAGAGTGGATGTTCCTCTCCACGGGGTTCTAGATCCGGCCCAATGACGTTGGGCAGACGCGATGCGCAGACTGGGGGGCGGTAGGGTGGCTAACCCCTATCCAGCAGACTTTTTTCCTTGGTGGCGACGACAGATTATTGCCATAGAGGACTACCCTTATGCAGGGATAGACTTCCGGGGAGACCCGGACATGCCATTACCACCAGGGTCAGCATATGGAGACATAGGTAACGAATCTCGACCCTAACTCTTTTTAAAAATTTTTGAAGTATTCAATTTTTTTGTGTTTTCTTGATTAATGGAATCAAAAAGACATGTTTTTGGGTGATAATACATAGTGACATCTACCATTGATGTGCATATGTGGGACCACGGCGACCAGAGGGCTTCCCACATCATAGATGGAGGGGAAGAGGAGATGATATCACCGGTGTGGATGCGGAGCGAATGCTCCAAAGCATCCATACCAACTTTGTGCAACTGACTCACAGGATTCCCATGGCGCAAGTCGAGGACTTGCCTGAGGCTATGCAGAGATAGGTGGTTGGTGTGCCATGCACATGGGTGCGTTTATTCCGGTGGCTAGCTAGAGCCGTGGTGACATATCATGATCACAACCCTCATCCACCTCCACAGGAGTATATAGCTGGGAGTGTATCTATTTTGTACTACCGTGTATATGATGGTGGCTTTCAAAGCCCCAATTTTGTATTATGACACTATGTATTACCACATTTTGATGTATATATAATTTTTTTTTATGGTGATCGGTTTATTTATTTACATGTGTAAACATTGTGTTTATGATTAATTTATGATGAATGAAACAAATGCCAATCTAACACATAGTTAGCATATGAGTCAGAAATTTGATTGAAATTTCTTGGAATGTGTATATATGTTATGTTCTCAAATTGCCGTTCTAGCAATCTCACACATAAGAATCTCCTCAGTAACGTCGGATCTCTAACATGGTACAAACCATTTAGCTGTGACACTACTAACTCTGAATCAAGACGTACCTCAAGAGAGAGAACACCATGCGAAATGGCATCCCGTAGAAGCTCGATAACGGCACTATATTTAGAA